>JBAMJV010005423.1:0-272889 GCA_037951105.1 Echinarachnius parma
TCTGTGAAGTAAGAATAAGAGGGAAAGTATCAAGAGGAAGGAAACTCATCATGATGTTGGACTGTTAGGAATGGCCCATGTGGAGCGTAGGCGTACCCGGGGGGAGGGGGGGGGGGGGGGGGGGGGTGGGGGGGGGGGGTCTTGAGTCCACTTTTTAGCGGTCTCGACCATCATAATCAATGGTCTCGGCCCCACTATATAGAATACAACTTAACAAGTTGTCTTGTTGTTCTCGGCTTCGAAAAAGTTTGATGTATCCCGGTCCCGGTTTCGAAAGTTTTTGACGAACCCCAAACAAAATAAAATTCTTCCATTTGTTCAAAATCTTACAAAGAAGGCTTCAAATAGTTGCTGATGATCTCTCTAATTAATTATTATTTCAACAAAACATCAAATGCACATTTTTGAATAAGAACATGTTTTAAGCCAATGTGTTTTTTAGTGTGCGCCGTCTTGTGTGTTTCAGCTCTTTTTGAATGATAACAGGCATTTTACTTGGTCGTTAGTAATTTTGTATACCTTTCAAACACGGTGGAGTTGCAACCATTAGTTTGAAATGTTATGGTGCAGGTTTTGGTTACCGAAATTCAGTTTGAACAAACTGTACAGTTAGGGCACGGATTGTTGTAATGTATTTGGTTGTACATCAGCACGTGTGTTTCAATGTTTCTGTTTAATTGCAAAACAATGGACATTTACATTTGTAACTGTTCCATCAACTTCAGTAGTAAAATATTTTGAACATGTCGAAATTATGTTTTTAGTTTGTTTCCAGTAAACAATTAATTTATTTTGTAAATGTTGGGCTCGAGCATGGCAAATAGCAATTCATAAATAGTTACTTACCCTGACAAACTGCCTGTGGGCCGGACCAGCCAGACGATGTACAGGTGCGCTGACTACTACCAGACGTCAGGGTGTAGCCGGTATCACAGGTATAGGTGCAGACACTGTTGTAATTGATGGTGTCCGTGCAAGACACAGATCCGTCACTCGGGTTTGAGAGTGCAGGAGAGCACGTTATCCCTGTAATCGAAATTGTAGAAAGTATACATAAGAATAGAAAATGTAAATGTCCATCAATAATTCACATGTTTTCTGCAGTCAAGTCGTTTTACATCATTCTTTCATTGAAAAAGATCAGAACTAGATCGGAATGGAAAATAATGGTTTCATGCAGAAAAAAGGAACTTTTCACACGGAGTATAAATCTTAATTTGAAAGATTAGTGAAATCCTGGTATGGAGAATCCTTCCTTAAGCATCTGAACCATGGAATCTGACATCAACAGATTGGAAGCTTTTGAGATGTGGTGCTGGAGACGTATCTGAAGATCAAATGGACAGATAGAAACAGTAATGATAGGGTGTAAAGAGAGTTTCAGAATAGCGAACAACTGATTGGAATCACCCAGAACAGAAATATGAGTGGCACACAGCATTTCAACAATAGTTTGCTCAGTCTGGTTCTGGAAGGAAGAATAAGAGGGAAAATATCAAGAGGAAGGAAACTCATCATGATGTTGGACTCTGTTAAGAATGGCCCATGTGGAGCATAGGCGTACGCAGGGGAGGATGGGGGGGGGGGGGGGGCTAGGGGGGGGGGGGGGTCTTGAGTCCACTTGTTGGCGTTCTCGACCATCATAAACAATGGTCTCGGCCCCACTAGTATACAACTTAACAAGTGGTCTCGGTCTCGGCCTTGAAAATGTTTGATGTATCCCGGTGTTACGCAAAATCTGTACCCTCTGCGAAATCCGTACGCAGTCGCAAATGCGCATGCGCGCCTGTGGGAAAATTGCCTGCGAAATTCGTTCCCATTTGTAATAAAGCAGGCAAAATGCCTCCTTGAGGCTCCTTGCGGTACAAAGTGTTGTCAAAACCAGACGGTGGATTAAGAAACTCCATTCACGACATTTACAATTTTGATAACACTTGTGTCAATTTGTTATTAGCATGAAATTGCGGCGTACTAATGGTCACGATTTTCGCAAGACATGAACTCCAAATGTCTAAGCGCATTCGTATTTGCTACTGGGTACGGATTTCGCAGGTTACGGATTTAGCACCACACCGGTCCCGGCTTCGAAAGTTTTTGATGGACATCCCCCAGACCCCCCCCCCCCCCCCCCCCCCCCCCTCCCACAACAAAATGAAACGCTTCCACTTTTTCAAAATTTTACAAAAAAGGCTTCAAATAGTTGCTGATGATCTCTCTAATTAATCATTATTTCAACAAAACATCACATGCACTTTTTAAAAATAAAAACATGGTTTAAACCAATGTGTTTTTAAGGTGCGGCCTCTTGTTTTTCAGCTCTTTTTGAATGAAAACAGGCATTTTACTTGGTAGTAATTTTGTATACCTTTCAAACACGGTAAAGTTATAAATATTAGTTTGAAATGTTATGGTGAATGGTGCAGGTTTTGGTTACTAAAATTCAGTTTGACCAAACTGTACAGTTAGGCACGGATTGTTATAATGTAATTGGTTGTACATCAGCACGTGTGTTTCAATACGTTTGTTTAATTGTAAAACAATGGACATATACATTTGTAACTGTTCCATCAACTTCTGTTTTGTAGAAAAAATATTTGAACATGTCGAAATTATGTTTTTAGTTTCTTTCCAGAAAACAATTATTTATTTTGTAAATGTTGTGCTCGAGCATGGCAAATAGCAATTCCTGAATAGTTACTTACCCTGACAAAACTGCCTGTGAGCCGGACCAGCCAGACGATGTACAGGTGCGCTGATTGCTACCAGACGCCAAGGTATATCCCGCATCACAGGTATAGGTGCAGACACTGTTGTAATTGATGGTGTCCGTGCAAGACACTGATCCGTCACTCGGGTTTGAGAGTGCAGGAGAGCACGTTATCCCTGTAATCGAAATTGTAGAAAGTATACATAAGAATAGATAATGTAAATGTCCATCAATAATTCACATAGCTTTCTGCAGTCAAGTCGTTTTACATCATTCTTCTTTGAAAAAGATCAGAACTAGATCGGAATGAAAAATAATGCTTTGATGCAGAGGAAGGAACTTTTCACACGGAGTATAAATCTTAATTTGAAGAAAAGATTAGTGAAATCCTGGTATAGAGAATCCTTCCTTATGCATCTGAAACATGGACCATCATGAAATCTGACATCAGCAGATAGGAAGCTTTTGAGATGTGGTGCTAGGATACGTATTCTGAAGATCAAATGGACGGAGAGAAACAGTAACGATAGGGTGTAAAGAGACTTTGAAGAATAGCAAACTACTGATTTCGGAATATCGAGAACAGAAATGTTCTGAATTCGTTTCATCATCATTTCAACAATAGTTTTGCTCAAGAATGGTTTTGGCAGGAAGAATATGAGGGGAAAATAATATATGTTCACTCAAGACGACCATGGCACTAGTTACGGGATTGTTCTTACCCGAATTACAGTGTGGACCGGTGAAACCCGGTGAGCAGTGGCACTCGTAACCCACCATAGTCTCCTCGCACCAGCCATTCTGACAAGGGCTGCGGTGACAGTCTGGTATAGAAATGAAAAACAAACAATTACGAGTTTTTCAAAACAGCAAAATGTAAAACAGAATTGTGATGAAATATAATAAAAAAGACGATTTTGGTCCGGTAAAATGCCCGTCGAGCCCTCTCCTACCATCCACCCACTCCTCACAAAACCAACAGTCCTTTGTAAGACTACCAACTGTCCTTTTTAGGAATCTACTAGAAAGAATACCAACAGTCCTTTTCAGTACTATCCCAACAGTCCTTTCTAGGACTACCAACAATTCTTTTTAGAACTCTCCTAGAAAGAATGCAACAGTCCTTTTCAGGACTACACCAACAGTCCTTTATAGGACTAACAACAGTCCTTTCTAGGACTACCAACAGTCCTTTCTAGGACTACCAACAGTCCTTTCTAGGACTAGTACTACCATAGTCCTTTTCAGGACTCTACAATCCACCCATCTCACATGGTGCAACCGCAAACCAACCGTATTATATACACCACCATGGAAACCGATACTTACAAGCAACATTTAAAATGCCCTTAGGTAGTGGTCGATCGTCTATGACATATTGTCAGTTAGTTCTACAAGCAAATTCGGAGACGGTTCGTCACATATTCTTAATTTGCGACCTTTCTTTCCTTGTTCAATTTCTTCCGTTCTTGTACATCATTCTGACATTCATACATTCCTTAAACAATTATTTGACAACTTTCCCGAAATAATTGTTGTTGTTATGACTGTTTTTTGCTACATTTAACGATTTTATTGGCACGAGTCACAAAATTAACGCGTTTAAGAAAGAGACGTGAGTTAAATCACTGGCCAGTTGCTAGTGTGACTTGTATAAAATATTGAATTCTAAGTGAGAGATGCATGACTAGTGGCATGTAACTATGTTGGAAAAACAAATACTATGTGGATGCTTCACCAGGGCCCCATTGCCCGGGGGGGGGGGGGGGGGGGGGGGTCTGTCCTCATTGAAAGGGGGGTATCATGCGTGACCAACAAAACGAGTAATTAGGGTGGTTTTTTACGATCAGGCGAGATACTCGAGTATCTCGTTTAGGGCATCAACATCACCCAAAATCAGGAAAAAGGGTATCTTTTTTAGGCTAATGAATTACTCGTTAAGGGTCTCAAAAAGATGAATTACTCGTTTAGGGTCTCAAAAACTCAACTTACTTGCTTAGGGTAAAAAAATAGTTATAACTTGCTTTTGATAGGGGTTTAAAAACAAACAAATTACTTGCTTAGGGTATCAACTATAGTTTATAACTTGCTTATGGGTTTACACAAAATTGATTACTTGCTCAGGGCATCAAATAACCGATAATCATAGTTACTTAGGGTTTATTTTTTCACCACGGAAATACTCGTTTAGGGTGCTTTTGGCAAGTCCTTGGTCACGCATTATACCCCCTTTCTATGAGGCCGCCCCCCCCCCCCCCCCCTCGGGCCTCGTTGCAGAAAGAGATACAATCGATTGTAAGTTGCAATTGATCGTAAGTTGCAATTGATCGTAAGTCAGATCACGTTGTTTAGATGCGCAAATCTGATTGGTTGAAACGCGTTGATTTTCTGACTTACGATCAATCGTAACTCACAATCGATTGTATATCTTTCTGTATCGGGGCCCAGGTCTTACATATAAGATAAACTGATTATTTACTCATAAACAAGCCCAACACATAATGGAAAGACATTTCAGATATAGGCACTAGTTACAGAATCAGAACTCATAGTTAATGTTTTATTCCGGGGGGGGGGGAGGTGGGGGGGGTACTCACGTATATTTGGTATCCCATTTTTTCATATTTCCCCTTTTTTATACGGGATTTTTGGATTTGCCGATGTGAAATCGCAAAATTTGTCAAGCTCGCTACGCTCGCTAACTTAAAACCACAACATTTGCGGGAAATACACCCAAAACATACACCGCAGGCGAAAAAAAAAATCTTTAGACAAAGGTCCATTTTTCGTAAACGGACCCTTAGATGTGGGTATGGGTTTGGAGGTCTCAGCCGCACACCCCCGTCAGACTATAATCTGAGTACCCCTCCCCCCCCCCCCCCCGGGGTTTTTACTGTGCGTTCCTAACGGGTGTATAAAACCAATACATGTTGATGGTAAAAATTCACGCAATTATTATTATTGCTACTAAGCATTTAGTTACGCTATTCAAAAGATAGATATCTCAAAGCGTTTCCAATGTTATGCATATAACAACCTCATAAACACATCGAACAAACAAAATAATAGCGAATCAAATTGGACATTGGTGAGCGTTAAGGAGTCATCATTACTAAATGTATTTCTCAATTTGTCCAGACGCTACACATTACGTCGGGAATTGTTCCTGATATTATTTTTAATTCATGATCATGCCTTACCTGGGATTCGACATATTCTCTTTCCCGGTGGAATCCCCAGTCGACTCTGCCTGGCGCAAGACGTGTCCCGTTCAAAACGCGACGGTGGGATCAGTTTCGGGATGGTCTGGACCATCGCCCCATTCGCGTCTTGAGCCTTCGGGCACGATCTGGTGGGCAGGGTGTAGTTGAGACCGTACCCATCGCTGCAACAGCTTCCCCGATAAAATAAACTGGCACTCGAGAACGATCCTGGAACTACACATAATTGAAATAAAACAAACAAATAATGAATATTCTGCTAAAGAGGTAAGTTTTCGGCACGACCAATGAGCTTATAAATTACAAAACAAAACAATATTAAATGGATAGTTGAGTTTTTGCATAAGGGGGGCTCCGCCACCTCATGTTTGAGATAATGAAAAAGTGAATGCTAAATTTGAAAGATCACACAATTTTCCAAACTTAATACACTTTATTTGATCAGAATCGGTTCAGGGACGGCTGAAATATCCTTAAAGCAACGATGTAACTCCAGATTTGTCTTCTGATTTCACACTCATCCCATCTCCATATTCCGGTTTGGTGCACACACGCCACTTGCATAAGTATTAAAATTAATATGCCACCGTAAGGAAGAGATAATTCCCATTAACATGGTACCAAATTCATTGATTTTGATAAATTAATGGCAAGGTTGGCAATATTCAATAGAAAGTTAACTTTCAGAAAACTAGTCAACTAAGTCATACACTCGTAAGTTTAATGCATTGAGCCATTGTGCGAGATGTAATAGTAACTACACATAATACACCCTTTGAAGGGTATATAATTAGGTTTTATATATTGTGACACCAATTTCGAGTATGCTAGTTAACAAATACGAGATATATGATCCATCAACGTTAAGTTTTCTAACTTTTGTTGAGGGGTTAATTTTCCATATTTTTAAAATACAAACTAACGATGCGAAACATTCATATAACGTTCTTTGTTTACCTGTAATATTCCTGTAATTTAAGAAAAAGTTAGAACATGTTAAATGTTCCATCTATGCAATATTTCCCATAAAGACTGGTGCAGTCGGAAATCTATGAAGGTATTGACAGAGGCAGTTTAAATACAATATACATATTTGGTAGCACACTTAACCCTACAAAGACTGGGGGGGGGAGGGGGGGGGAGGGGGAGCTGATTTAGGCCCCCCCTCCTCTATTTTCGCGATTACTTCGCAACGCTTAAATATTTTACGGTGCCACTTCACAACCTTTTTCCTAGGAGCCTTGCGCAACCTTTGATACCAAATGTGCGACGACCGGATGTACCGTTCTAAAGATACATGACCTTTTGTAAGTCAGCGTCGGCCCGAAAATCGCTAAATTTTGTGATTTGTGTACAAATTCAATGAAAATTGACTTTTTCCTAGAATAGACAAAAACCTTCATGAATTTTCATTCTGATCACTGCAATCATTTATTTTTGGCTAAAATGCTTGAATAATGGTTAATATTTTATTCCATCGAAAAAATATACAACAAATGTAAACAAATAAAAAAATAAATAAATGCAATTTTCGCATAATTAATTAGCTCTAATTACCATAATTATAATTCAAACAAACAAATTAACTATGCAATATTGTATGGCTCATGGACATCTATCACCATGCCGAATTTGGAGCCGATTGGACTTTCGATTGCCGAGAAAACAAACAAAAATACAAAAATATAAAATGTTCGCATAATTAATTAGCTCTAATTAGCATATTCGAATTATTTTTTGTTTTTTAACTACGCAATATTGTAGACCTTATGGACATCTATCGCGATGCCAAATTTGGAGTCGATCGGAGTTTCGGTTGCCGAGATCTTAGGGGGGGGGGGGGGGGGCTTTTAGCCCCCCCCCCCCCCCCCCCCCCCCCCCACACAGTGTTTTAAAGGCTCAAAATAGCCCAGTCTGTTTAGGGTTAAGGAGAAGAGCGGTACTTTCAGATGTCTTTCGTCGACTTTTTTTTTTCTTCAATGGATCCCGAATTATGCTGATTGTATACGAATATCTAAAAAAACAATTTATGCCTATGTTTGTATATACACGAAAATCGGTTACCGACAGTTATTGCAATTATTTGCTCCTCTCACTAGGAAACTAGTACAGCAATCAGAAGTCAAAACAGCAGTCAAAAACCTTCCAATGCCATCCTCAATTTTTTCTCTTTTGACCAATTTCACCAAAAGTCCATTCAATTTAGTTGTTCATCACGCCTTTTGGTCAATTACAATTCAAATTCACTGGTCACAGTTGATTTATACAACTGTGACTGACAAATTTGAATTTTACTGAACGGCTATGTGTGACAAATGACAAGATTGAATAGACTTTCTCTAAAATTGGTTGACAGGTGACACAATTAAAGTTGCGCGGACAAAACATATAGGGGGCCGGGGAAAAAAATTACTCAGCCGCCCGCATTGGGCCGCGCCATGACAGTCAACTAGGCTAGAACGAACGTGCTGCTAAAAGGGGATACCATTAGTTTCCACAGACGGTGCGTCTCGTGCGTAGCGCGCGCGTAATATGACTAGCGTCCTCTATGTGCCTTGTCCGCGCCACTATAAAGGCTGATATTCGAACATTTCGGCTTCTTGGGAGGAAATTGAAGTTCAAGTCTATGAAATGTAATCACAATAGTGTTAAAATAGAAGGGAAATCCGGTATAGATTGTACTTGTTCTTTGTAATTTTTAAACCGTCATGTTAGAGCCACGTATTGGAGCTACCATAAAATGCAATGAAACGAGATGATTCGGTGGAAATTCTATTTGGATAAGCCGTAACTATGCGTGGTAGTTCTTTCTTTTCCATTCAATAGACCGCTTCTGTAATGTATGCAAATATTATGCGTATGACGCCAGACTCCCCTTTGGCAAGCTTAACAATAGTAACTAGGTCCGGCAAGCTCCGGCAAACTTAGCTTGCCGGAGCTAGTTACTATTGTTAAGCTTGCCAACGGAGAGTCTTACGTCATACACATATTATTTGCATACATTACAGAAGCGGTCTATTGTGTCTTTTTTGACAAATTTCACAAAAAGTCCATTCATTTTAGTCGTTCATCACGTTCATCGTTACAATTCAAATGCATAGGTCATAGTTGATTAATACAACTGTGACTGACAAATTTGAATTGTACTGAACGATTATGTTTGACAAATGACTAGATTGAATGGACTTTATCTGAAATTGGTCGACAGGTGACACAATAAAAGTTGCGCGGACAAGACATATAGAGGGCCGGGAAAAACTAGGCTAGAACGAACGTGCTGATAAAAGGGGATACCATTAGTTTGCACAGACGGCGCGTCTCGTGCGTAGCGCGCGTAATATGACTAGCGTCCTCTATGTGCCTTGTCCGCGCTACTATAAAGGCTGACATTCGAACATTTCGGCTTCTTGGGAGGAAATTGAAGTACAAGTCTATGAAATGTAATCACAAAAAGTGTTAAAATAGATGGGAACACCTTATAGATTGTTCTTGTTCTTTGTTCCTTTTAATTAAAACCATCATGTTAGAGCCACGTACTTGAGCTACCGTAAAGTGCAACAAAGCCTAGGTTAAATAATGTTATGTTTACTAATGCAGTCATCTTAGGATTGAACGAAAACGAAGCTTCACATCGTTCTTTAAATGTAATTATGATTACAGGTACTCACCGACTATAATAATGATTAAGTTAACAGTGAAGGCTGATACGTAGCTCCAGTTGACATCCATCTGATAAAGAAACACAAAACAAAATACAAATATTGAAATTCATAATGTTTTGAGCAGACATTTCTTTTTAAGAATCAACTACAATGATTAATGCGAAGGTCCAGTCGAAAGTATTCTAATATGATTAATTTGTTTTATTGGGGAGACAAAAATGCAATTAAATATCGTACTTAGATATTATTAATGCCTTGCAATTGACCATGAGGCTACTTTGACTCCAAGTCAGGCAGCCTTGTCTATTCCTTGCTACTGTATCTCTTCTATTTTACAATCACATATAATTAGTATAATATATGGCTAACTAGGCCCAGAAATAACGGAACGGGGCACTTCCCAAAATAAAGTTTAAAAATTACTGGGTTCATCGGATAGTGTGTCTTTTCAAATGAAAATTGATACCAAGATCATTAATTTTGGTCGTGCAGTTTTTGTTTTAGGGCTGTGTGAGTGACACCATGTCATGGTTCATTTTTCTTCAATTTTGACTGACCTATTGGCTAAAGAATGAACCGAACGTCTTGTCATAGAATGACGGTGGGCTCAAGATGCGGACACCTTTGTTAATGTGCATTCGACTGAATAACCAAAGCGCCGTAATTCTATGACGAGCCGTTCGGGTTATTCTTTAGCCAATATATCAGTCAAAATTGAAGAAAAATTTACCCTGACATGGTGTCACTCACAGCGCTCTAAAAAAAACACTAGACGACCAAAATTAATGTTCTTGGTATCAATTTTCATTTGAAAGGACACACTATCCGATGGACCCAGTCATTTCGTTACTTTATTTTGGGAAGTGCCCCGTTCCGTTATTTTTCTGGGCCACCCTGTATAGTTAATCTACTAATCTAAGTGTTACCAGGTTACAATAAAACAAAGTTCGATTAAGAACATAACGCAACTAAGTTTTAATATGATCGTTATACCCACAACACAGGTCGCAGTTGCCATGGACGCCATGAAATTTATCTCGCATCAATATTGCGATGGCATGTAAGCAATAACGAGAGGGGCTAATTTTTAAAAGTGGAAACTATCTAATCAAAAGCCCAGAAGGCCATTCGAGAACATTCTAATATGATTAATCTTTTTTATTGAGGAGACACAAATGGAATGAAATATCGTACTATTATTAATACCTAGCAATTGACCATGAGGTTTGTTTAAAGTTTGTTTGAAGATTTATTAATGCAAATGTATAAGTTTGTATCTCTCAATTGTTCTCTGTTTGCCAGCCATCTGTTACTTCTTGAAGTTTTATGAAACGCATGTTTTAGCTATTTTTCTCTCACTCTCTCCCCCTCTCTCTCTTTCTATCTCTCTCTCTCTCTCCCTCTCTCTCTCTCTCTCTCGCTCTCGATTTGTCTTGATTATTTTCTCTGCATACTAGATTCCCATTTCAAATTTTGTTTGTTTTCCGTGTGCAATATCGACTGTATTTTTTATAATTATAATTGTTGTCATCATTTTCTTTATCACGAAGTTGTAGGGAGTAATATTGTGGTTGTAAAATAAATATAATAAATATAATGCATATATTATTATATTGTTCCATTTCCCCGGCCTGTATAGTTTACCGCGTACGGCGCAGTTCCAGGGAATGTGCCTGGGGGTCACTCCCAACATGACTGGCTACGCACCCGCGTCCACAAAAAGTGTCGAAAGGGTGTGTTTTCGGAAATATGCGGCCGCGGCGTCGACGTTTTCCTAAAAAAGGGGCGTTTTTCATGGACTGATCGCACTAAAACCTAAAAAAGGGTACCCCTTCACGTTCACAGGTATCGAGGTTTTTTTTGACAAAAAGGGTGTATTTAATTTTTACAAAAGTGCGATGCGCCATTTTTGCCGATTATGGTTCATTTCAAAGGTTGATGAACACTGGTGGGTAGCACTTGTGTGACCCCCGCCCGGGGGAAATGCTAGTTTTAACAACCCTGTTGGATCATTTTAACTACGTATAATAGATATTATAGATGGTAAACCATCCTTATGTAGTTAATTTATCTAATGCATCTAAGTGTTACCAGGTAACAATAAAACAAAGTATATTAATATGATCGTTATACCCACAACACAGGTCGCAGTTGCCATGGACGCCATAAAAGTTATCTCGCATCAATAACGCGATGGCAAGTAAGCAAAAACGAGATGGGCTTATTTGTAAAAAGGGGTAACTAATATTCTAATTGAAACTCCATTAACAGACTCGTAACCATTGTACCATAACAAAATTTACTGAGAGCGTTGTGGAAGATATTTTTGGATTCCGAGAGAGGACAAAATACACATACGTACATAGTGAAATGTGCATTTCAAGTTAAATAAACGTTATATAGCCAAGTTAAGAGCGAAAATTTTACAAACACATATAATTACCATTAGTATAATAGATGGTACACCATCCTTATGTAGTTAATTTATCTAATGCATCTAAGTGTTACCAGGTAACAATAAAACAAAGTATATTACTATGATCGTTATACCAACAACATAGGTCGCAGTTGCCATGGACGCCATAAAAGTTATCTCGCATCAATAACGCGATGGCAAGTAAGCAATAACGAGATGGGCTTATTTGTAAAAAGGGATAACTATCTAATTGAAACCCCATAAACAGACTCGTAACCATTGTACCATAACAAAATTTACTGAGAGCGTTGTGGAAGATATTTTTGTATTCCGAGAGAGGACAAAATACACATACGTACATAGTGAAATGTGCATTTCAAGATAAATAAACGTTATATAGCCAAGTTATGAGCGAAAATGCAAAGTGATGCCACTTGAGCAATGAAGAATTAAGGGGTTTCAGGGACGTACACCGCCGTAGGGTTTTCTATAGCTCAGTCGGTAAGAGCACCGGTCTAGCAATCCGGTGGTATCGGGTTCCAATCCCGTTGGAATCCAATTTTTCTTTGTTCTCTTTTAATCAAAATATATTTCTCGTCAGTTTCCTTATATGTTTTAATTAATTATTTAAAAAGGCTGCATCACTTCGGTGATCTCTCGCATATATCCCCAAATTGATTTTCATCCTTCGGGTATATGTCAGGATAGCTTCTGACCACTTGAGCGATGAAGAATTAAGGGGTTTCAGGGACGAACATCGTCGTAGGGTTTTTGTATAGCTCAGTCGGTTAGAGCACCGGTCCAGCAATCCGGAGGTCTCAGTTTCGAATCTCGTTTGAATCCCATTTTTCTTTGCTCTCTTTTAATCACAATATATTTCTGGTCAGTTTCCTCACATGGTTGAATTAATTATTAAAAAAGCTGCATCACTTCGGTGATCCCTCGCATATATCCCCAAGTTCATTTTCATCCTTCGGGTTTATGTCAGGTTTACAATAGCTTCTGACCACTTGAGCAATGAAGAATTTAGGGGTTTCTGGGACGGACACCGTCGAAGGTTTTTTTTATAGCTCAGTCGGTTAGACCACCGGTCTAGCAATCCGGTGGTCTCGGGCTCGAATCCCGTTTGATATCAATAGCCGCGTTTTCACAAGAAGCGGATATCGATCGGAGACGGGTCTGTTATACTAACTACACTGTGATTGGTTAACCGTTTCCATGGACTAGGACTTGGTGAATTTTGCTGACATTCGCGCTATTTCGATGCGGACAACATGAGTTCCGGAGCAAACCGTACCGTATTCTTTAAAAGCGATTTTCTCCGTATTTTTTCCCCACTGACGTTTATCTATTCCAAATTAAATAAAATCTCGGTGCTCAAGCTACCAAAAATTCTGATTTAAACATCAAATTAAAGCTTGAGACACGGAGAACGAGATGGTATGCATAACTCAAACATGAAGAATGTCGAGAAGTATCTCATTTTGGGCTAGCAGGTCACATATGTGAGTATCAAATCCCATAAAGTTGAAATTTTCACCCAGAGACAATTTGGTATGATTTTGAGGCTCTATGTACTAAAGATCCACAGCGACTTATGACTGAAAGTGTGGTGCTTGGGCTCATATCACTTTGACATTTTTGCTCATTAGTCGGTCATATAACATCCATTTGACTTGAAATGTTCACAAAACTTACACCAAAACAACAATATATATATATCGTATCAACCATTTATTACTTTTTGTCAACAAAGTTACTAGATCTCTTCACTGTTCTACTTACGTTTGTCTTGTATCATTCCGTCGCGGTGTCCCAACATACAAAAACGGTGTCTGAATCCTTTGGACTTCCTTCAACGCATTAACGGATCAAAAATAACAGAAAAATGTTTTTGCCAGAAAAACCCTTATAAAGTGTATACATGTTCTGCACACCCAATTTATTCATTGGTTGACTTTGTAGATACAGAGTTATTGCTGGATGAGACTTTTATTTTTTATAAAGAAGTACAACAAGTTATTAATCACATTAACGCTTTTTCTTAAGAAATCAGAAATACGCTAATTAGGAAAAATTAAAATATCGTGACTTTATAACATAACGATGTTACGAAGATTGGTCACACTTATGCTTGTGTTCCTCTCTGTCGGCATACGCGTCCATCGAGAATGACGAATTGTCTGCAAAATAGATTCACTCTCGTCCTGTTATTTTGAAACACGAATAACAGAAAAGCGCAATGTTAAAGAAGCGGACCTGTGCTCGGAAATGTTAACCCATTGAAGTCGAAAGGAGCTTTTCTGTGTTTACCGCCTGAGACGGAAATAATTCAGGAGCTCACAAAATGGCCCTGGTTGCTATGAGAGGCGTGGCTTACGAGCCAGGCACAACACGCTTGGGCCACTCATACGTCTCCAAAGGCTTCTGCCGAGTAATGCGCTAATATTAGTGGCTGTTAAGCACGATTTCCTCATGAATATTATGGTCCGCGTGTGGGGGGAGGTGGGGGGGGGGGGGGGCGGGCGAAAAAGGACGGGTAAAAGCCAACCAATCCAACAATATACACAATTAACCAAATGTGATTAATAAAATGCACTGACATACAGGTCAAGCATCCTTGTTTTGTTTGTGTTTTTGCTTGTTGTATTTCATTATTCATGATGATGGTGATTTCAGCAAATATGAATAACTTGACTGTGTGAGTTTTACGTTTTGCCGATATCTATTTCAACTGGATGAGTGATATCATTTGATAAGTATGATTATAAGTCTAATGGCGTGCTATCAAATGAAATAACCACCCCCCCTTTTTCCTAAAAAAAAACAACAACAAGCGATAATTATAACATCTATTGATAATTCGTTATTTTTACACTCAGCACGCGACTATTATTATACTCATGCTAACAAACAACTCCGTCCACCGGTTAATGTTCTTTGTTTCGATAGTTTCTGAATATACCAGCAAAAATAATTCAGGATATTAAATTAAAAATATAGCAACATGATAATTATATAATTATGATACATATTGGGAAATTATCTGAAAACTAAATTGAATTCATTTTGAAGGTTGGAATGTGTACAATATATATCTCTTATATCTCGATCAATATAGCAATTGTGTAAAACTGTATTTTCGAAATAAACTTGTTGTGTCTGCTAATAATATCGGATTTCAGTGAATTAGTTAATGTTCTATAAGAAGAAGAAGCAACCTAGGTTTAAAACATTAACAGAGTTGCAAATGCATTTCCCTTAAATTGCTGAACAGCACATGTAGTGTAATGCATTGATTATGGTTTATGAACCAATTCTGTTTAAATTGCCAGCCATTTTGTAATTCTTTGATCCAATTCGGCTGAATAGATTTATTGTATTAGTAAAACAGTGCTAATGAAATGTTTGAAATATAAATGGTATTAATTTAATTAATGTTGAAATGGTAATTTTGACTTAGTCTACCTGGACGAATTAGCTCAAACAAACATCGTTTTGTTTCAAATTGTTTTGGGCCTTGCACTTAAAAATACACTGAGTTTCATGTACCTCAGCAATTTATAATGTGAAAGCGCCCTCTTATTCAGACTTGAACCCTTACGACTGGATTTGTTTGTATTAGTTCGCAGATGATGGCGCTCTACGGTTTGAATAATTGTGCCCCTCTTGTAGTCAGTCTGCCAATGATGGGTTTTACTATGCGTTCTTGTAATCTGGACTAAAGATAAGGGCTGAATACACCGTGTGTGGATAATGCTTTGGGGCTGAATGTTTCATCGCTTTTATGAAACGATGTTCTATTATTTGACAGTATCGAACAATGTTTAATTTAGTATAATATAGTGATACATAAATATTATTACATCGTTTATAAAGGGATCTAGTAACCAGGGGCCGCAGCCCAAACTTGTTTGGCTTAAAACAAAGAAATACATAGCAGTTCAAATGTGGTCAGCCCCACACTTTCAAAACCTTTTCGCGGCCCCTGGTAACTGTGTTGATAATTGTAAAATGTGATGTGTTGTTTATAAATGCGCATTGGTGTGATATGATATTTCCAGAAAGAATTGTATTCGATATTATTTTGCTAAGAAAGGATCGAAAATTGAAAGTGGCATTCACTAAGGTATTGCACTGACTGTGTACATGGTTACGACGTTCCAATGTTTAGTTTATCATTTGAACACGTATATGTTTTGAACGAAATGGATATTTTAAACAACCGAAACCTGTCCCGTGCATTTATTGGTAATATAAATATGATAAGGTATGAGATAACCATTAGACTTCCAAGTAAGTTTTGAGGATTCGGACAATGTTACTAAGTCCCTTTATTAATTGATTAAAATATAGTGGTGCTCACATCCATTGAACGTTGTATTCGTATTACCATTGGAGCATAGACAAGGTTAATGATTTCTGAATCGTTATACAAATATTCATAATTGTTAATTGTTTATTATCGTATACTTGTATGTGTTTATTTGATATAATTGTTCATTATTGTTGAACCTGTTAGTATGGTTAATTACTTTGTTGTATAGGGACCCCGTGGAAGATCAGACCTGTCTTCAAATACGCCGCTGAACCAATCCTTCCCAATCCAAAGAGTATACTTTCTAATGTTGCAATTGTGATTTTTTAAATAGATACATTAATACAATCAATAAGTCAAATCCATCCGTTGTTTATAGTGAACAAAATAATTAAATACAATACAACAAGCATGACAACCAACCAACACAACTTATGTGCAACTACATCAGATTTATTTTCATCAAAAAACAAGGCAAAACGTTTTGTTTTCAATGTTTGATAAAGTGGAATGCTAAGTGTGGGCTTAGAAGGCGCTTCGAGAGATACTTTGTTGTTAGATGATGAGGAAATGACAGTACCAACATGATTTGATACAAAACATATGTTCAGAAACAGCAGAAATATCGAGAAGTATGTCAAAACTAACACACTGTTCTACACGTTTTTGAAAATCGACCAAAACGGTTTAAACATTTATTTTGATGACCTCCCTATTGTTTGATGTATTTAACAAAACATCAAATAAACATCTCTTGTTATAGACCATTGTCGTGTGTCTGGAGGGCGCCCTCTTGATTAAATGGCTGTTATACAAAATGGAAACAGCCATGTAACACCGATTTTATGTGTATTATTAGCATTGAAGCTTCTCTAAAGTATAACTGGCGGATAAACATGATAATTTTCCAGTGTTATACAATTAGGGACATTATATTAAGCGACCAAAAACAATCTTCTTATTACGAGTTTCTTAATGATTTTTTTTAGCAAATACTTACTATTATAATTTGGAAGCAATACACATTTTAGCTCTAACGTTCTGTTTAAATGATTATTACAGTACTGGTTTGAGGGCGCTTCTTGAGTGAGGTAACGACAAACGAAGCGCATCACTTGGGGGGGGGGGGGGGGGGGGTGAGGTAAACAATATTAATGACATATCAAACTTTGTTTGATTATATTCGGTTCAGAAACAACTGAAATATCCTTCCATATATCCTTTTGTAATACATGTAGGGCCCACATATAATTTTGTTCGACAATTTGATTAAAACATTCATGAAGCTTAAACATTGTTTTCAAAATGTATCAACGTGGCATACATTTTGTTTGGGATGATCTCTCTATTAAATTATCTTTTTAACCAAGCATGACATATACATTTGTTCATGTTGTGCTTACTTATTACAAACATAAACATAGCCCTGTCAATTAGCCGTTTATATATTAGTCTACCTTTCAAGCATCACTGAATTATAACTGTTAGTTTTTAATGATAACTTAAGTCTAAGTTACTCAAACTTTGTTTGACCATAATTGTACTATACCTTTAATACATATTAGCGACCGGCTGTAGCAAAACCCGTCATTTATCGGTAATTCATGTTTTGAAGAAAGGTGCATGTTAAGTTCACATAATGTGTGTAAAAGACCTATGATGGTACCATTTAAAAATTCATACCTTCGCTAATTATTGACCAAATCGTTATAACACAACATACCCGGTAACATTTTTTATAACAAAATGATTTAGTAAAATTAGATACACTGTCTCTAGCTACACAAACAAATTGTTATTGAAATTATCATTACTAATCTTTAGTCAGCAGTTTACGTTATACGATTGTTTGAAACAAAACACACTCAAGCTATCATGATTTGAATAATTCATGTATTTATTTAAAATAATTGTTTCGTAACATTACGGATTTCATATCTAGAGACATGAAACCATTAATACAACAACACTATTATTACTACCATTTGTTGACATTTACGTTCTACTATACTTTTTGAAACAAAATGCACATTATCTTACACGTTATAATTGATACATACCAAACATTAAGCACTGCTTTACTGAATAAGACGTATTACATTTAGCCAACAAATAATATTATGTTAGCATTACTATACTCCCCTAATATGTTTAGCATACTAATTCAATAGTGTACTTTTGAGACCAACGGCACTTTAACTTGCACGATGTAGTTCAAAGTTACACATTGATCATCAATAAGTGTTTTGCACAACGAGATAACTAATATGTAATAATTGTATTTATTTATGTATTCATACATGACTTCTTTAAAAATACAGGGTAGGCAACTCGGTTAATAAACTGTTTTACAGGTGCGCCCTCTTAACACAAATTTGCGTGTGATTGTCATTATCACTTTCTTTCTTTGTTATATTATTTGCAAGAGGTCATTTTCTTTTAACTTGTTAATTAAAAATCACTTTATCTAGCATGCTATAGTTAATTTATATTTGTTATTATTATCATTATTGTCCACACTAAACTAAGTTATATTACGCGACAAAAAGCAAAATCGATGGTTTATTAACACATATATTATCAATCATTATTTGGGACAGTTAACACAATTACATTTAGTCATGAAACACAATTTGATTATCATCATTGATATCATTACTGCTTTTCGTTAAATGTGTCAGCATACTTTCTATTATACTTTGAAACAACGCGAACTACAACTAACTTGTTATAAATCATACATATTTATCATCAACAATAATGTGTTCAGTTAGAGGATAACAAAATTCAGCGACACAAACACAATGGCCCGGATTCACAAGGGAGGTTTGTACAAACCATGGTTTATCAATGGTCTACATAATGGAGTGCCATTTGTTAACTGATGGAGAAAGAATTTTAACTCCATACGTGTTAACAATGTTGATGGCACACATTTACCAAAAAGCGCCAAATAAATGTTTGTCTTCTCACATGGTGGAATCTGCTGGTTAGCAAACAGTAACAGTCATATCTGTATAAAGTATAAATTGTTTTACTTGTATACGAGTAGCATTCCATATATGTAGACCATGTATACATTTTAGTTCGTACAAACCTGCTTTGTAAATCCAGACCAATTACGCTAAAATAAATATATACATATTTTGGGGCTTTCTTGTTTGCATTTACTATACATGTAGTTTACATTAATACCATTCAACATGAAACACACTTCAACTACCACCGTATGATTTTTACAACTAAACACATGCAATTTACATAAACAAAACACAAGTCATTATTCTTAATTTCAACCTTTGTTCTTATATTTGTCAGCTTATAAATGTTTATTATACTGCACATTTGAAAGAAGAAAGACAATAAACACTCTTGCCCCAAATTATTCGACAAAAGGAATACAAATGATAAGGGCAGTAGGGTTCACATTCGATAAAACATACAATATAAAATTCCCTTTGGTTCAGACCATGCACGCTTCTTCAACACGTTAGTTTTTCCTTTTCTTAAGGTAAAGGATTCATTTATAGTTTTCTTCTAAATTTTACTGAATTCCCGAAGATTAACCTAACATAAATGCTTTATCTACAACCGGGTAAATAGGAGACGTATCTCGTAAACAAAGTAAAACAAAGTGTGACATGCTCACACCACATTGGGTATCATGATATACACCCGATATATAACTAATCATCGGGGGCCCGTATGCATACATAACTAGTAGTTTAGTCCCAAGCTAAGTTCATTTAAACGTTACACAGTATAGTATGTGCTGAAGTCCCCAACTAGGTTGAGCAGGTCAAGCCAAATGTACCCAGTAACTTTACCCTAGTTAGCAACTAACTAATCGTATGTTGAATTAATAAGTACATTATCTGGAATGTACTTAGCAGTAAATTTACTAAGCTATCGGGATTTGATGAATATGGGACTAGGAAATAGTCTTCAGAGAACATAGAATAAAATTAATGCCTTTATCTGACATACTACAATGACTTAACTCTTCGTTTACTTCAGTCCACGGTGATCTGACAGACCACTTCTGGCGTATTATCATTTAGAGGAAGGTCGCAATTAAAGTCCCACCACTGTTCAGGTGCGTTCTCCTCCCAGATAGAAGCACAATCTTCATTTCCGTCAAAGTTATTCGGCTGATCAGCGTTCCAGTCTGAAATATATAGTCACGTAAATAACTATATTAAATGGTCAAATTAGTAGTCACGCAACAAGTGTTGCGAATTGAAAAAGTATACGTAATTAATGCTATCGTATATTTTGTTAAATGCCTATATATGAAAAACACATTTAGGTTATGGCAATATTACAGACGTAGATGCAACGGATACGGTGAGCATTGATGAAGAGTCCGCTGCTGTGTCGGTGGATACGTAACTCGGTTTTTTACATGCCCGGATGATGTTTAGTGCGGTACTCTTGGAAGTAATCGTTGATTGCAGTGGTCAAAAAACACTGATTGTACTTTTTAAGTGATTCACAAGAGGGAATATTCTACCATGACTACCAAGAGTAACATACATTGCTTACTAATGAATCGTATGTTTACGGGCAAGTACAGGGTTTTTCGTTTGTGAGACCTGGCCCTAATGTAATTGTCCCCTTTATCCCTATCCTTCACGTTCCCCTTTCATTGTATGAATATGTAGTATTATTTGTATTTTGTATCGCTTGTATTATGTACCTGTTTTGAATAGTGGGCGAATAAATAACTGTAATACTAATTATAATGATAATAATATTAATGCTAATAAATAATACTGCTACTACTAACAATAATAATGATGATGATAATGATAATGATAATGATAATGATAATAATAATAATAATAATAATAATACTAATACTACTACTACTACCACTACTACTACTACTACAACTACTACTAATACTACTAATAATAATAGTAATAATACAAACATAATAATGATAATACAAATACCAAAAGCCTGCACATATTACATCGTTTTGCTTCCCTTTACGTGAATATCACAGAAAGGAGGAAACATACTTCTGTAAGAACCAGGGGATCCAGCTTTATCCCGCTCACAGATCCACACGCCTTCTGTCTCGATGTCGTTGCAGTTCAACCAATATATGTTTAGATCCGCGGGCATGACATCCGTAAAGGCCGCAATCTCAGCATCAGAGGCGATGTACAGAAGAGATGGATAGCGGTATGAGCCCTCGTACCAAACCTTATGGAGACAAATCAAATCAAAAGAAAGATGTCCATTCGATGGGTATAGAGTGTCTCTTCCAGGAGCGTCAATCAAATTGGGGGGGGGGGGGGGGGGGGGGGAGGGGATATATCCCCCTACTATTTCAGGTGGGGGGGGGGGGAGGGGGATGGCCTGTATTATCATCCCCCCCAAAAAAAAAAAAAAAAATAATAATAATAATATTTGGGCTTCAAAAATATATAATAACATTAAAATCAATGAGCATTGTCTCCTCTCACAATCTTAAGGGGCTGCGCCCCTGGAACCCCCATTAAGGTTATTGACCCAGTAACAGCCATGTACTCATTAAATAGTTGTATTCAGGACTTCTCTCTTGGTAAACTTTCAGGCGATCCTGGCTCACTGTGTGTTTGCGCTTCGCTCAGTAAAATTTAGCTAACTATTCAATAGTCGTATTTCTGGATATCCCATAGCTTACAGGGGCTTCGCCCCCTGGACCACCAATAAGCTTTCCAATGCGGGTACACCTTGACTTAATGTATTCAGGGATCCATCAGGATGATTGCAATCGACTGTATGTATCTATCAGGCTAAAATTAATCCATACTTGGACAGTGCCCTCATTATAACAGGATGCTTGCAATGTACACGTAAAGAGATCTAGTTACTTTGTTTACATGTGCACAAAGTGATGAATGGTTGATGCAATGTATATTGTTTTTATCTCATATTTCCACAGGGTATTGTGTGAACATTTCAAGTCAAATGGACATTGCATGGCCAAGTTATGAGCAAAAATGCAGAACTATATTCACTAACTCACTGCACTAACTTTATACACGGTAAGAAAAACTCCGGGGGAGTTTTTCTTATTTGAATACTTCAACCGTACATATCTTTCTAACGAAAGGGAAATTTGAAAAACCGTAACCTGTCCCATGATTTTATTGTTAATCTTATTTGAACATCTTATTTTGAGGATTTGGACAATGTTACTAAGTCCTTATCTTCCATTCCTTAAACTGCTAATTCAAAAGCCAATTAACTAAAGAATAGCTAACTCTCTATTTACATATAGAAAACACCTTTATATCTGGATATTACACATCCCAAAGCTTTCTGGGGCTCCGCCCCGTGGACCCCCAAAAAGCTTCCCAATGTGTGTTTCCGATGGCTGATGCTATTCAGGGTTCCATCAGATTGCTTGCAATATAATATGTATCTATCAGGCTAAAGTTCATATTGGACAAAGTCCTGCTCATAACATGATGCTTGCAATGTGCACTTAATAATCTTTCAATTTCTAAACAGCTTCATTCAAAACACCCCCCCCCCCCCCCCATCAGCTATAAAAAAAACCCGGGCACGCTGCTGGGTTGTCGCTTCGCTCCCTCGCCAGAGATGGTCAAAATAACAAATCATCCTCCCCCCTCCCCCCCCCCCCCCCCCCCCCCCCCAATGGCAAGAAGACATCGACGCCTTTGGTCTCTTCCATGGCATGTCAACGACAAGAGAACACAGTCCGTCACAAAACTCTTCCCCAAGGTCCTCGACTTCAGCATTTGTATCGATGTACAGGAGAAGTAAATTTATAGCCAACCTCCCATACCAAACCTTACTTGACAAATTTATGTACCTTATATTCAAAATGTGACTAAAGATATATTTCAAAACATAATTTGCAAACATTATTATGAACAAGTTATTATGTTTGTGAAAAATCCCTGTGGATGTGAAAGATATTACGAAATGTCCCATTCGCCTTGTATTGCCAACATGTTTGTGTAAACTTATTTATTTAGTGTTATATTTTCAAGCAGGCTCCTCATATGTACAGGGGTGCAATTAACACATTGTTATTTCGTTGTGCATAACAGCTAAATCACGACGAAAAAATTACGAAAGTTAACTAACCCCAGGCAGACTGTTGCAGAAGACCTTCGCCTTGTACCAGTTCATCTGCTGCCGGGGAAAGAGGTACATCATCCGGTTGCCAAGTGTCCATCCTGAAGGGCATTGCAGGAATAATTATGTAGACATGTATACTATATATACAACGGGTAGTAGTAATCATAGTTAAGAGCGGTAACACGGAGTTAAGTGGAGCTAAGCGATACGTTTTGGCGAGGGGGTATATCTACACACCGCATAGTATCGACTAAGCATGTAGACGTACAACGGATGTAAATACTTCCGTTAATGTAATCTTTATACAATACGTGCGCGCATAGGACCCTGTACGATTGCTTGCGCTCTGAGTTTTGTCGATGATCGTATTATCGCATAAATACATGTCGCTCACACTACTTTCAAACATGTGGGGGGTTGCCTCATCAAACTTGCATTACTAATGTTCCTATACAAATTCATAAGAGATAGCGACAATTAAATCTGGCTAACTTTTGCTTCTCTCTAAAGACACTAAATATCAGTCAACGTTTGAGCAGGAACTCGAATGTATTAATCTGCTTATACGGGTGGCTAGAGTTAACAATGCACTCTGACAAAGTCGTAACAAACTAAGGTAAAACATACAATTTGAGATATTTGCTCAATCGGAACATTTGTTGAGTCGTTTACGCCAACCTATGTTCAGTTATAGACATACTCAGACTAATACGACAGTGTAAATATTGTAGAATCTACAGCAACAATCAGTTGAATAAACATTCAGAATGGGACTAAAGTGTGGCAAAACAGCGATTGCATGCCCGTTACTAACCCTGGCAAACTGCCTGTGAGCCGGACCAGCCAGACGATGTACAGGTCGGCCGTCATCTGGCAAAGAGGCGTATCTCGAAATTAGGCCATTTTTTTTTTATTGACTACTTGGGGTTTTTGAGGTCAAAATTTTCATTGGGCCAAATTTCAGAAGAGCTCGAGTTATAGTTTCTGAGATATCGGGGGCCCTCTGTACCCGATTGCATAACTATCGTCGTATTCTGTACGGCAAAAGGGCGTATCTATACATACGCCCCTGTCTGTGGAAATCTTGTTGGTTTCTGCTCGGTATCCGTCTGTCAAAAGGATGTATGTTGACATACGCCTTTGGCAAACAAAAAACGTCGGAAAATTTGCGATATATTTTAGTTAAAAGGATGTAAGTATAGATACGCCCTCGTGTAATTTTCAACGATGGTGCAGGAAATGATACCGCATGGCGGATGATTAAATGCCGGATCGGATCGGATGCATGCGATATGCGACGCGTACGTCTGAAAAATCACCGGATCCAACATTACGTTGCATAGCGCATACTTTTGTGCATTTCAACAAACGGCGCACAAAACACCATGACCCTGGACCATGACGCCTCCAAATTACACTGAAAATCTGGCCAGCTGATCGAACATAAGGTTTGTATAAATACTCTGACTTTTACTTTTATTGTATTTTACGATGGCCAATGTACCGATGTTCTTTTATGACAAACTCGTTGACGTTGTTCTCTACACATTTCTCATGCACTGCTGCACTGCACGCTACAAGTAGGCGTAGTTGCCAGGGAACTTGGCCGGGCCCGGCCCGGGGGAGAAGCCAGCCAGAAAAGGGACAGGCCTAGCCCTAGGGCTGACTTTGAAATTAGATTTGCCGAGAATGAGAATGCACTGAACTAGAGTTAGCACTGAACATGTGACTCGAAACTTATTTACAAACGATATATCTGCATTTTGCTCATAAAATATGTGTATCTTGCTGTTGTTTTTTTTTTGTTTTTTTCACGATAATTTGACTCAAATTATGAAATTTAAATTTAAATTTTAGAAGACTTGATTCTCGCTTTTGTTATTGTAGATCTATGAATAGTACGACTACGCTCAGCTCAGTAGTTCATTTCGAAAGACCGATTATTATCGCTCAACACACGGGAATGAGCTGAATTTAGGCCCATTTCTTGTGCGCTGTGTGTAATGAAACGTCCACAGCTTACATAAAACCATTTATGCTGTCGTGGTTGGAATATCAAACGGTCCTTTCAATAACAAAAGTGAATACAAATGGTATATCTGAAACATTGCAGTGTTTTTGTTTGTTTGGCGATTCATACTTTGTGCACGCGCGGACAATTTTTAGATCTGTACTTTCCTCCACCAAGGCAAGGCCCTTGTCTTGATCATCTAGTATACGAGTATGAGCGGCACCACTCGGCCAATAGACTGCATCAAATTCATTTGCATTTTTCTTACTCTAGAATCGTTTAATCATTTTCCTTTGCCGGTTTTTTCAACTCGGCTAGATCACATTTGAGAAATTTCAACCCATGGGGCCATGCATCATGCCCATGCGTTTGCTAGATTTTGATCACGAAATCCCTAATACTATAGTCTTGCAGTTGCAGCATAATTGCCTAAAAGTTACTCTTGTACTACTACTTTTAGTAGTTAAAAGAGCTCCCGATCCCTAAAATCCGACTTTCCTTTTGATTTTGTGTTGCCTGACGGTTATGAGGACCTCCTGATTTGCCTCATCAGAAACTAATGCAAATTCAATGAATTTTAGAATGTCATGTGAGTAATTGACTATCTGTATCAGTTGAAAATACAGTATTTTAAGTCTATGTTAAGCTGTAAAAGTTTTAAATTGAACTTGTCATGACAGCAACATTGTATTGTTCATCTTTGACATCACGCTTTCTTAATTTCAAGTTTCAACCGCTGAATATACCTGATTTCATATATGTTGGTGCAAATAAATCAAATAAAAGGCAACTGATAACAAGCATACATTCATACATTTAATTTGATAACTGAGTGAGAGTTTTAAATTGATGATGAGATTCACACATGTAATGAATTACAGTCTCGTTTAGTTGAACAGAAACATCAGTTTCCATGCCGGTTGCCCGATTTGGTATGATTGGGCAAGCAAACTAGTCCTTTTATGAAAAATTAACTTGCCCTTCATCAATGTGTACCTGCCCTGGGCAAGTGCTACTGTCGAGACCTGGTTTACCATTTCGTGACCCACTGGCATGGATAGAATTGGTGCACGGATAGAATTGGTGCAAACTGCAAATCTTTCTCAACAAAATTTCTGCTGCATTTGTGCTACAGCAGATTGTAAGCCTATCCATGATTTTCTCCGGCTCTCCATTCCACATTGGATGAATGGAAATGGGTGTTGGTACTTATACTATAGACCAGCAGCCCAGATCCAGAGGGGTGTGGTACATCAAAAAGCCTACTGATTTCTGGACATTTAGAGAGGAATGTCTTACCATGGACGACCGGACCGTATCTGCCAGGGTCTTCCCACCATCCCCGGGGCCAAGGCTCCTTTGCGGCTTGCGCCTCCAAAATATGGCCCCTGGGAAATACTCCATTGTGCGAATGTACCCTTGTTATCTGCTCACTGCGGGGTCAGGGAATCGTGAACAAAAGAAAACAACACTCGTGCATCTTGCGTTCTTCAGAAAACTTCATTTTGGCTGTTTTGAAGTACAAAATACATGTTTAATGCATTTAAGATACCGTCCCAAACATCTCTTTTAGAAATAGTTTAAATTCTTTTCTTGACTACGTTTACATTTACTTAAAGGCAAAAATTCAGAGCCCTTAATTATAAAGCTTGCCAGAATGTACATGTATCTAATTCTAAATTTGTTGATAACCAATTTGTATTTTTAAAATGAATTCTTTTTATAATTATATTATTGTTCCCATTTTTATGCATTTAGGACTACTTCAAGATCATGGAACTGATGACGGCATGAGAGCAGTTCTTCACTTTTCCAGTGGAGCAGAAAGGACAATAACAAATAAGGTATGTCTATTTATGTGACACATTTGCTCATGCCACATTTTTCTTGCCCAAAGAAAAAATGTGAATACATGTAAGTACATGTTATGGCAAATGCCAGATGGGAAAACAGTTATTGAAGTGTCCATTTTTCCATGAACATCGTACAGGCATAAAACATGTTCATTCTGTGTAGGATTCCAAACAAGTTGGTTTACCGTCCACCTTTCAAATATTTACAGGAAAAAGTTACAACAAAATATAAAAATTGCCCTGTACAATAGGTATGCCACTATTTGCCAGAACGTGATTTGCCATAGTGTTACACTTACAGCAAGCTTGCTTACAGTCTTGTTTAGTTGAAAATAAATATCAGTTGCACGATGGGCAAGCAAACTAGTCCATAAGTTAACTTGCCCTACATCTATTTGTACATGCCCCATATATCGTGACCCACTGGCAATGCTAGATATTGTGCAAATCTCCCTCAAAAGTTATATATTTCTGAAAATGTGTTTGTGCTGTCCAGCAGATTGCACACATCTATAGGCCTATCCATGATTTTCCCTGGCTCTCCATTCCACATATGGAAATGGATACTGTTGCTTATAGACCGGTAGCGCAGAGGGTTTGGTGCATCGATAAAGCGTACTGGTTTCTGAACAATACATTAGGATGGGAATGTAACAAAACAAATAAAAATTTATATATGAGTCTGCCGGGGTCTAGGGTGGATAAAGTTGTCAAATAAGATTTCTAATTTGAGGTACCTCAACGGGATATTAGTGAATTATGCTCTCAAATTTCACATTAAAAATGTGTATTTACTGGAAATCGTACTACTCGTAGTGCAAACCCACCCATAGATTTTCATGTCATTGTTCATCCATTCCAAGTCCGAGATGAAACTTGAAAGCACACATTTGAGTGACAATCTCCTGTTAAAATGTCAGTTTCCTCATGCCAATGGCTCAAATGCAAAATATAAATATGAAATTTATTTGTTTTTTATTACAGCTGCTCTCCATCCAGCCAGGGCAGAGCTGAATTCGACAGTGGGGCCTGCCGTGGTGCCAGTTTCAACCATTGGACTGGATGAGGTGACGAATTCGGCAACCGGAGTCCCCGTCAGGGCAACTTCGAGTGTCGAGTCAAACAGTGATTTTGGTCATCGTGACCATCTGGGGAGACGTAGCACCCATTTCAGCGACCGTCAGGACAAGAATGGTACCTGGGCCCAGGGGCCCGATTACGGACCAGCGATATTTACCATGGTAATTAGTATCATTGGTTCTAACTCATTGATATCAATATGCTAGAATAGTATAAACTCAAAAGAATGTAGCAGATCACACATATACTTCCCTTACTCATTCAACCGTAAAGGCTTGCACAAGAATATTTAGAGATCAGTGGAACTAGGGCTGGTCCTGGGTCATGATCGTGCTCTCGGCCACAGGTCCGCTCATCAAGTCGGGCGTAACATCGGTTACAATCTCTGTGGGGGACGATCTGATGTACGACGCGGATGTGACAATGAGTTCGACCACCGTTATCGTCGTGAAGCGCGCTTCGACCAACCAGGCGGTGGTGATACTGGAATTCTGCATCCTACAATTTATTCCCAAATTCTTTGAAATTTTGTTCAATACTAACTCATAGCCTAGGACACATACAAATGTCAAATTAGCACATAACATATTTGACCAGGATTAATATTTTAATCGTGCTTTTCACGTTTTAGGGGTTACTGAATTTTGTCCATGTCTTTTTTTGGTAACGCGAGTTACCAAACATGATTCTTCTGTAAAGGTTCCTAAATATAGCTCTGTCAGTCTTTTTTGTGTTATCTAGTTAGTGCAAATCTACTTAATCCTTGGTGATAAAATCAGCCTACAGTTCGATAAAATAATGTGAGTTACTGCACATTGAAGTAGTCAATGTACCATAAAGTGTAACGTGAGTTACCGTGGAAATGCCCTTATCACCTTGAAAATTTCAAACTTAGATAAAGGAGGATCTTTTGTTATTATGGAGGAATATGGACACACCATAATACTAGTAGTGTTGATTCAACTGTAGTTTCTGTTATTAGCTGAAATAAATTTTGGTTAAAAATATGACATTTAGAATGTTTGTATTTCCTGAATGAAGGTATCTTAATCTTCCTTCTATAAAATTTGATCATCAGAAATCATGTTTAAGTATGTTTTTTCATCAAATAAAAA
Organism: Echinarachnius parma; assembly: GCA_037951105.1. Lineage (NCBI taxonomy): Eukaryota > Metazoa > Echinodermata > Echinoidea > Clypeasteroida > Echinarachniidae > Echinarachnius > Echinarachnius parma. The sequence goes on from JBAMJV010005423.1 coordinate 29,491, forward strand.
TTACTCAGATTACAGTGCTTGAATGGGCGGCAATCTTTGAAGTGGCCCGTTTCTCCCTTGTTTTAAAACTGCTAAAGCCATTTTCCAAATCTCTGTCACTCATTTTCATAGGGTTTGCCTTCGTCTGAATATGACAAATTATGTACAATTTTAAAGGTAATGAATTTTACTGTGATGGGGGCCATCTAAAAAGTACATATGCATATTTTGGTCCGAAATTTACCATGTGGTCCACCCCCCCCCCCCCCCCCCAATCTCTTTGGATCGCGCATGACTTCACCGCTCGCCGGGTAGTCTCCATCATGTGTTCAGTCGTTCCGGATCCTGCATGCAGTGCAGCAGGGATGCCAGTTTTAAGGCAAAAGCCTGAATTTCAGGCCCTGGGCTCCTACAAATTCAGGCTTATTTGTACTGTTTTGCACACAAACAAAGTATCAAGACTCCATTTTCAGGCTCTCAACCTGCAGGTCACTGGCATCCCTGAGTGCAGCCACTGCTTGCTTGAGACACGAAGCCTTGCAAACAATGAGACCCCCCTCCCCCTGTATGCATACCATACACATCGGTGCGAACCCCCCCCCCCCTTTTGTGCGTACATACTTTGTAGATGGCCTATAACCATGTCTAAATTGCCTACGAAGGACCACTTATTGGTCTTATTGTGGTGTAAGGTCACAAATCATCTTCTAAATTACAGCAAATTTGTATATGAATTATAGTTTTAGCATTTCTGACATGATTTAAACAGAATTATGGTAACGTAACATGCTGTTCAAATTACCTTGATTACGAAACTTCTGACAGGACATACATTAAATGATCACGGTGGACGATCGTATCTTCAACTTATGCTGTTAGGTAAAGACAAAATCCTGTCTCGTTCTCGGATCGGTAGAATTCAAAAGTCATAACAGGATCTCGGATTTATGCATTCAACTATTATTGTACTATTTTTTGTTTAAATGTACACTGATAGCAATTTGTTTATTTTAAATTTGAATCTTAGACTTAAATTTTCAATTTATCCGCATAGAGCGTACATGTACATAATATAGAATAAAGTAACATTATCATGAATTGTGCTCTAATTTATTATTGTACCTTTTTAAAAATTATTTGTTATGTATTATGTTTTTCATTTATTTTTTTCATTGTGACTTTTAGACTTAAATCTTCTAATTGGCAATACACTATTATTTTTTTTCACTGTATAAAAGTCAAATTGGCAACTATGCAAAAAATAGAAGACTAGTTTGGATGAACTTGGAACAATTGAGCTAACAAGTAAAAATGGCAAGTTAAAATAAGATGTTGCCAATTTGGAGTTGCCAATTTGGAGTTGCCAATTTGAGTGTTTATGTACTAAAATGTTGTTACTTCTTGATGGGTTAAAATAACAACTGTAAATTTTAGTTTTAAAGGGGACCACCAGGCAAAGAACAACACATTATTATATGTTTTGGTACCGTTTTGTGATATCAGATACCCAACATTTTGCAAAGGGTTGTGTAATTCATAAACAAAGCAATTAATTTCCACTACTATTTCCTGGTTCCATACGGGCCAACCATTTGCGAGTGCGCCAATGCTATTCACGCGCACGTTTGTAAACAATAGATTCCCGGGCGATTCGTTCGCTCTGCACACGTTGCAATTCACCGCACACATAGCAGTCTGCGTAATTCAAACCGCATGAACGCATGCTTTAGCATGGTGATGCGTTTCCAATTATATATTTTTTTTCTGGAAACATATTTTTGTGAACTTGTTGATGGAATGGAATACTAAAGATGTTACCTTTCTTTAATAAGAATATTATTTTTGGGTGGTGGTACCCTTTAAGTTGAGTGAGGTTTAAGTTTCATTTTGTTTGAAGTTTATGTGTATGTACACTTACATGTATGTAAAGCATTATTATGTGTTATATGAGAAAATGATCACTTCACGGAAATGCACGTTTTTCCAAAATGCTCAACATTTGCACTTGTAAAAAAAAAAAAATGATGTTTTTAGCTAATATATTGGCTATCATTTGCAACACTGTTCCCATCCTCCCTAATAGGTTATGAAAATCTATTTTGGAAGACATATTGACCTTTGGGCCCACTGTCTAAATGGGCATAAAATATGACAGGCAGTAAGACTTCTCATTCATCAAGCATTGACTTGGTAAGATTGACAAAAATAGGAACCTGACATGGTCTCACTCAAAGCGCCCTAAAACAAAAACTACACGTCCAAAAGTACTTTTCTTGGTATCGTTGTTTATTAGAAAGGAACCTTTATCAAATTTTACAACTATGAGAGCATTTGAAATTGAATGATTCTTATTTCACATCTTATTTAATGAACTTTCAAATGGAATTAAAACCAATGCTGCATGAGTATAGGTATTTGTCTTGCAACGGCCTGATTGAGAATTACTATGTTCATGTCAATTTTCTTGTTTGAAAAAGATATTTAATATCTGTATACATTTATTTGCATTCAAATAACCTTTATTTTTTTCATGATAATGGAATGTGGGTTGCGTTCATATTTGTGTTGTTATTCTTTCATGTACATTTCTACATGACTGAATTTTCATTTTTACAGGGTCTGAAATTCATGCTTCTACGCACGGTTAATCTATGCACTTATTCATCATACAAAATCCTGTACGAATCATGTTGCTACGGTAACAAGGATGATCTATATAAATAATAAATATATATATATTTTTTAAATCACGATGTCCAGAGCCTTGGTTGTCTGGGTTGTGCTCATTGACTGACTTGCATGTAATTGGGTGTGATTTGCATGTGTACATAGGATAAAACAGAGAAAAAACAAGTATTCGTTATCCAATAGTGGTGAAGTGTGATTTCATCAAAAATCTATTTTTAGAAATTGTCAATTTGAACTTCCTTTTCCTAAAGAGCATGAAGGCATGATATCTATAGTGGCGTAGCGGGGTCGGACTGATTGGGGAGGGGGGGGGGGGGGGGGGGCCCACACCTTATGTATTTCTTTGTTTTTTCCAAAAAATGTCCCCTTATGTTTTCTATTTTTTTCTCCAAATTATTGGGGGGGGGGGGGGGAGGGGCACGTTCCCCCCCCCCCCCCCCCCCTCGTCGCTACGCCACTGAATCTATCCCACATCTAAATGGTCCACTCAGCCCATACTTGTTTTCATTTGCATCACTTCAAACTGACTAAAATGGTTCGTATAACTCATTGCACTATTTGTTTTTTCCTTGGGTCTGTGGTTATATTTTGGTCTCACTTAGCGGTCACTAAAATCGAAGTTAGCAAGACTTCATTAGCTGCAGAGCTCTATGCCCTTAGCTAGGGGTGACTTGCGAATGGAGAGAGAATAGTACCGTACTCCTGCGGTTACATCCGTAGCTCAAACTGATGTGGTGGCTCTAAATATGAAACTGAAAACAACAATCGTATTGGCCACCCACTTGCTCGATTGATTACGTTTCCAATTTTGAGCCACCATATATCGGACGTAACCAGTACCGATAAGACGAGTCGCAGGAATGCGATATTCTCTCTCCAATCACGTCACAAGTCGCCCCTAGCTAACGGCATAGCTGCTGGTGAAGTCCCGCTAACTTCTTTTTCAGCGACCGTGATTATTACGTCGCAGCGACGTAAACATCGATTTAAGTGGTACACAAATTACTTACAGTTTGACAAAAATATTACAACAGACCATGAATGATAAGAAAAGAGTGCAACTGCAAGGAGTTACCAAATACGAACCTTTAGTCAGTTAGAAGTGATGCAAATGAAAACCGTCAGCGTCATTGACAGACTGACTCAAGACTTGTCATGTCATGTCTGCCCCAATTTACTAGTAATGATGGATTTTAAGGACACCTAAGTATTTGCGCGCACGAACCGTATATATAATACTGAAATAAATCCAAGATAATTGTCTACTCATGAATTAGACTAACGTACTTGTATTAGTAAGCTGTTAATTATGACGACGGCGCGACCAATGCATGCATATGGCGTACGTTAATTACTATATTACTGGATGGTGCCGCGCCGCACCGGATATCCGGATCGAACCGTAGTCAGACACGTCACATCCATCAAGTCAGCTCCCAAAAAATATCATCTCAATGGCATATAAAATTGTACAAAAGGAAGGCGTATCTTTAGATAGGCCCTTCTGCCAAACAAATGTGGACTATTTCGTAGTCACATTTGTAAGGCAGAAGGCGTATCTAAAGATACGCCCTTCTGCCAGACGATAGCATGACGATACCGGGCGATACTTCCACGTATATAGATACGCCCTTCTGCCTGACGATAGCATGACGATACCGGGCGATATTTCCACGTATCTAAAGATACACCCTTCTGCCGTACAAAAGCAACTAGGAATTTGTTCAAATTTGTTTGGCAGAAAGGCGTATCTTTTTTTAAATGGTCCTAGACAAAGAAATATCAAGTTTAGAATCAATTTTAAAATTTAAAAATAATATTTCATATGTCGGCTTTCAACTAGAATCAACCCCGCAATAAAAATTCTACGTCCAAAGCTTCAACAGAGGGTTGAATATGTCAAACTTTAAAGGCGTTTTTCTCGGTGTTGAGATCCCGGCGCGACACTCGAGATACGCCCTTCTGCCTGACGGCGGCCGAGGTGCGCTGACTGCTACCCGATGTCAGGGTGAACCCCGTATCACAGGTATAGGTGCAGTCACTGTCGTAGTTGGTGGAGTCCGTGCAGGACACAGATCCGTGATCCGGGTTGGCAAGTGCAGGGGAACACGGTATCCCTGTAATCGAAATAGTAATATGAACAATACGCTTTATCATTCAAAATGTTTAATACATTGTATAATGTTTAGATCCGTAACCAGTTTAAACCATTCGCATCATGCAAGTCGTTTCAGACTACTGATACAATGCTTCTATCCTCATTTGAACGTGTGTCCACGATGTAATTATGTGGTTGTGAAACGGCACATTCGTTTTGACAAATGCATTGTGAATTGTGGAACATTGCATTCTCTAAACGTTATCAATATTCCATTATCTGAAGAAGACAACTATACTTGCGAGTTTGCAATGAGGGTTGAAGTTTGTTTCTAAAAATGTATTTGTTAATATTGGGCTACATTGTGGATGTATAGAATACCGATCTGCCGCCAGTTACTTACTCTGACAAACTGCCTTTGAGCCGGACCAGCCAGACGATTGACAGGTGCGCCGTTTGTTACCCGATGTTCGGGTGTACCCCGTATCACATGTATAGGTGCACATGCTGTTGTAGTTGACGGTGTCCGTGCAAGACACGGATCCGGCACTCGGCTTGGAAAGTCGGGAGCAAGTTATCCCTGTAATAGCAAGAGTCTTCAATTAGAAATAAGCAAATTAGTGTAACACGTTTAATGAATATTGATGTTTCAAATCAAACAATTCATTTGGTCCAGCGTTGGAAGGATGGAATCAGCGACATAAATACTGAAGGAATAAAAGGGGAAGGTTCGAAGGAGAAACAAATTAATGAAGTAAGGGAGGACGAACAAGCCAGACGATGAACATGTGCGCTGACCGCTATCCGATGCCAGGGAGAACCCCATATCGCAGGTAAAGGTGCAGACCATGTTGTAGTTGATGGTGTCCGTGCAGGACACGGATCCGTCATCCGGGATGGCGAATGCAGGAGAACACGATATCCCTGTTATCGAAACTATGATATTATGAACAATAGGCACTATCATTCAAATGTTGACTACATTGTATAATGTTTAGATCCGTTACCAGTTAAAGGCATCCTCCACAGTCAAGTACTTTTACACCATTCTTACAGTTACAGTAAAAAAAAACTTAGGTTTGTAGCCCGTGCTTCTATCTTCCTTACAACGTGTGTCTACAGTATAATTATGTGGTTGTAAAACGGCACGTTCGCTTCAACGCATGCATAGTAAATTTGGGGACAATGCATTATCTAAAAGTTATCAATATTCCATCATCTGAGGAAGACACCTAATGTTAGGAGTTTGCAATGACGGTATGTATTTCTTAATATAGGGCTACCGTGTTGCGGTAAAAAATACCGATCTGCCGCCAGTAATTACTTACCCTGACAAACTGCCTTTGAGCCGGACCAGCCAGACGATGTGCAGGTGCCCTGACTGCTACCCGATCCCACGGTGTACCCCGTATCACACGTATATGGGCAATTCCACCATAACGGAATTACATTCAGAGACGTGTTTTGCTCATTATTTCATTCCCTGCGCAATATTCTCATGACTTAAGTAAATTTTGATACTTATATAAGTTGCACGGGTAACCAGGCTACAACATGATAGGGAACTGGTTTTATATCTTCCATGTGTTGTTGCACACTAGACCAATATGTGTGACCGTAACGGAATTACCGGAGAATGGAGTTTTTTTTTTGCTACAAGTTTGCGTTGAGTTTCTCTGAAATATAAGACACTTTGAAACTGATTTTATGTATTTTTTCTATCTTGATAATGTCAACTTCATTTTGGAACAAGTACGTGCATAAACAACACAATGATAAGTTCACAAATTCACTTTTTTGAAAAAAAAAACCACTGTAACGGAATTGCACAAATTTGTAACGGAATTACATCTCTGAAAGTAACAAGGAAAACTCAATTACTTTGCACTCAACTTTTCTTACATGCTAATGCAAACATCAAGGCTATCTAGCACTTGAATATAAACCATAATTTGACATATCTGTAAAGCAATTTTTGAACTTGTTATGTGTAAAATAAATGAAAATATGGCCAAAATACAAATAAGAGTGAAATTTGAAAAAAATATTGCTAAAATCCAGCTTTATTTCGGTTTATTTTCAGCTTCATATTAGTAGGCAAGAAATTAAAAAGGATTGCATCAATTTAATGAAAGAAAAATCCTAGGAACTATGTCCACTAATGTGTGTAACGGAATTACACAACTTGAGCAGTGAAATCAAATTTTCCACAAATCGGTACATGAACAACAAAGAATTCACATTTTAGCTTCAATACTTTTCAAAAATCAATAATTTGACAATAATAACCATATTTGAAGAAAAAAAAGCAACATTTTAGAATTTTTCCTTTACTTCAAGAAAAATGGTTAAATTGTGAAAAAAATGTAAGTACATTATGTGACATGCTAAATAACTGCACATAATCAATATCAAGCAACATTTAAACAATTACAAATCACAAACGGGTCATATCATTCAACTTTCAATGCTATAAAGCCTCGTAAACTTCCTGAATATTGGAAATCTGTGTGAATGGAAATGGAAATGTGAATGGGTAATTCCACTGTTACAGAATGACAAATAAGTGATTTTTAGCTCTGTTTTCTTAATCATATTTAAAATTCCTTTCACTTTCACAGTTTTTAAAACTTTAATAACTGGCAGGGGTACTAGAGGTACAACAGAACCCAAGATTGTTACAAATCTATAACACTGTAGCGTCCAGAGACCAAAATACAATCATAACGGAAAGGGGTCTTTTATTCAACACTAACTATGTAATGATTTTCTGCAAAAGCTACCACAAAAAATTCTTCATTGGTAATAAAAACTTATCATTTAAGTTACAAACTTGAATTTGGTACATCTTTTTTTCCAGAAATGATCTATTTTATCCTCTGAAATTACCTTAAGACAAACGAATGTCACTGTAACGGAATTACGCCTGTGAAATCCCACCCTTGAAAATGCAATTCTTGGTTACATTTTTCTGCTTTTCTGCTTATAGTCATTAGTAAAGAATGTGTATGCATTGTTCATCACAAGCTCTTACATAAGGACCAGAACAAAATCCTGAAGTTATGGTGTGTGCGTAACAGAATTACAAGAAAATCGAGATTTGTTATATAAATTCTTGTTATATTCTAAAATTATTCTTTACAAAATTCATCCTAAATTGATCTTAATTACTCTCAAATCAATTTGGAATGCGTTTTCATCCATTCCATGAAATACGTGTATAGATGTATATCGGATATAAACGTGTATGATCCTCAAACAAAAAGTTGGCATATAAAATATAAATATGGAATTGCAAAAAATGAAAGACACCTTTAGAATTCCCATTTGAAAATACAAATACTTTTGTACATCATTCTTCTTTGATCTGCATACAGAAGCACACTGAACACTCAATGTATTCTGACTTTATGATAATGAATAAAACATGTGTATCTTAGCCTGTATTATGTTTAGTTTTGAATATCTTGAAGCCTATTCTGTATTTATGTTTAATTTTATATGCTTCAGTTGGATACAAATTTACATAATTAATGATGAGTTATGAGCCTTTAACTGATCAATGATATTCAAATCTACATACAATTACAAAATTACTAATATTAAATCTCCTTGAAAGTTGAAGGTATGATTTATATCTTAAAATACATGAATGTAAATTAATGTGAGAAAATAAATGTAGCACCAGTGTCATACTAATCACTGGATATTTAAAAAAAAAATTGTATTGTTTTTGTTTTTTCCCTTTCTAAAGTACAAACATGAATCTGCTGCATCTTCATAATTTCAGTCAAGTGGTTCTTGCTGGAAACTAATTTAATGATAGAACATTATCATCTCTATTATGTTCATGGAGAGATTAGAGAAATTATCTATCGTGTATCAATTTAGTTAAATCACCATTGATGCAATATGAAGCATGTGGGTACAATGAGTCACATAAAATAACATTGTACAGTACTTGTATAATGACTTATTGTCTACATGGCTACAGTTCATGCTATTTAAATGGTATTTCTACATTGAGAACAAGATTTTTTTTTATTTCAGCAATATCATTCAATACCTTACAAACGGCTTGGTACGAACAGTCACGTCACGTTCACGTCACGTCACGTGAAGGTTCTGTACCTTTTGTGAAACAGGTCACCCAAATCTACGAAGTGTTGGGTTACGTGACCCAACAGTTTGTAGATATACTATATGCAATTCATAAAAGCTCACGTAAATTGGCGCTTGCGTAAAACAAATTAATGTAAATTGTCGTTGAGAAGAGACTAATTGTAATTCTCGGTAAATTAATCCTGAACGAACCCGTCCTACCAGGCCTATACTGTAAATACCAATTATAGGCGTACACAGGCCTGGGGCAGGCCTGGGGATGGACACCCCCTACCCCCATCCCCACCCCTTACTTAATTCAAGAAATGTCTTGGTCTCGGCCTCGAAATTTGTGACCGGTCCTGGTCTCGTCCTCGGCTGCGGTCATTTTCTACGGACACCCCCTACCCACACTCCCCCCGCTTACTTCAATTTGTCTGACGAAATATCCCCCCCCCCCCCTACACCCACCCCTTGACAAAATCATGGGTACGCCACTGCCTACAAGTAGCTAGTTCGAATGTCAAATACATTAATTGATTTATTTAATATTGATTGGTTGGTGTGATTGTTTCATTATAATGATTGACTGATTAATTGATAGATTGACTCGATTCAATAACCATAAATAAACACTATTAATCAAATCATTGTTTTATTACTTTTAAACTCATTGATCACTGCAACGCACTCACTCACTCACTCACTCACTCACTCACTTTCACAGGCAGTACGCTCAGACGTCGAGCACGTGAACTTCAGGCGTATGCGAACTGAATTGTCCGCTGCGTGTAGCAATTCAGCTGGAAATCAACATTTGCCAAAATCCACGCACGACACGTCTTTAGAAATACTCCAATAACAAGACAAATAATGCAAGTGGTATGGTTGTACATTACCTAAATGACAGAACTGCATATTATCGTCTCAGATTACTCTGAATTATGCACGTACATATTATAAACATAATGATTGAAAAGATTTGATAAGGGGGTATCGGCATTTTCGTCGACATGTTTAAATCTCTTTGTGCGTGTATGTCTAGTCTTAGTAACAAGCGTTTGCAATTTTAAAAATATTGATTAAACGCTCACGTCACGATTTGGTTAACGCGACACTTCGAGTTTTACCGGGCATGGAAAACGACAAATTGTTGGGTCACTTTACCCTAACACTTCGTAGATTTGGGTGACCTGTTTCACAAAAGGTACAGAACCGTTTACGTGACGTTAACGTGAACGTGACGTGACTGTTCGTACCAAGCCCTTACAAACCATGTGCATGTAATTCCGTTACGTAACGGAATTACTAATACCGTTACGCCAATTTTGGAAAAAGTAGTGACATTATTTCAGAAAATTATGTTGGAAGTTCTTAGGACTGTGGTGAAGGAAGAGAATTCACAATGACATGACTAAAGAACAAGTAATAAGATATTGAGAAAAACTTATTACGTTTTATCGTAACGGAATTACGATCAAATATGCATAGATTTAAAAAAATTCTCAAAAAAAAAATGCAATGAAGTTACTGCCCATGCTTTACAATTTGTGATTGTTGCTACATTGTATGGAAAATATGAGAAAATGAGCAGAAACAATCATTGAATTAAAAGATTCACTTCATTTTCATGAAATGAAGCTGATTTATGAATAAAAGGTCATAAATTTCTGTTCAATTCAAGCAGAAATATTTGCAAAACCAATAGAGCTATACACAAATGGTTTTCAGTTTCCTAAAATTCAAGTTTTCCTCTATCGATAACAGTTTGATTTAGGGAAGATTGCTCAACTTTGAGATGTGGTGTTTTTGCCTTCTCTCATACGGAATTGCCCATATGGGCAGACACTGTCGTAGTTGATGGTGTCAGTGCAAGACACTGATCCGCGCATTGGGTTTGCGAGTGCAGGGGAGCATGTTATCCCTGTAATAACAGACAGAACTCTTATATTAAAAATAAGAACAGTTTTTTAAACGTCTAGTTATATTATGATTTTTCGACTTGAGCAACCATTTCGTCAAGGGATGGAAGAACGGCATTATTGACATAAATACGGAAGGAATAACAGAACAAGTGAAGGATGATAACAAAAAAGAATGAGACAAGGGTAGACGACAAAGAAGAAGCAAATTCATTTGATCCAGTTAACAACTCATTAATTGAGTAATAGTTTGCGCAAGTGTAGCGTAATAACTACCCTTGACTGATACTTACCCTGACAAATTGCATTTGAGCCGGACCAGCCAGACGATGTACAGATGCGCTGACTGTTACCCGATGCCTGCGTATATCCCGTATCACACGTATAGGTGCAGACACTGCTGTAGTTGATGGTGTCAGTGCAAGACACTGATCCGCGCACTGGGTTTGCGAGTGCAGGGGAGCAAGTTATCCCTGTAATATCAATAATCTTCCATTAACAATAAGCAAACGATTATCAAATGATGATTTTGTTAAATTTTGAAAACGTTAGATCGAGCGATGGAAGGATGGAATCAGCGACATAAATACGGGAGGAATAAAAGGGGAAGGGACGAATTAGACAAAATTAGTAAGACACCAACGTCGCAAATCTGGCTTGCCAAAGGCGGACAGTCACTTTATAGATTTGTTTTGTTATAAAATGTTTTTTCCCGTGAAAATCATTTACAATGTCATATTATAACGGCCTTGGTTCTCCTATGTCGCCCATTTTAGTTGACGACCAATAGGACCAAGACTCTTAAACAAAATATAAGCTCATAAATTGCTGCAATAACTGCCAGTCCAGCTGGGCTCACAGGTGTACTTGAATCCATCAATACCGAATCCATGTCAGTTACCTACCCTGACATACTGCCTGTGAGCCGGACCATCCAGACGATGAACATGTGCGCTGACTGCTACCCGATGTCAGGGTGTACCCCGTATCACAGGTATAGGTGCAGACACTGTTGTAGTTGATGGTATCCGTGCAAGACACAGATCCGTGACTCGGGTTTTCGAGTGCAAGATAACACGTTATCCCTGTAATCGAAATATGGTTGCATTAATTATATATGAGTGGCAAAGGACGACATTATACAGTTGGTAACTGGTGGGGAGGGCATATCACGGAATGTTCCATCCGAGGGATTTTAAATGTAATTGAGGGAAGATTATGAGTCCCGAGACGTAGTCGAGGAATTATTTACTTCACGAAATAGAATTTAAAATCCCTATGATTGGAACATTCCGTGATGTTCCCGACGACAAAGTTAACAACTGTTATATCAGCTGGCTAAAGCCGGGGGCTATATTAACATTCATGCATTGAAACTTAAATCACTCAAAAACAACATACAGTACGTGTACCTTTGCTGACCATTGAGACGTCATAATACAATTTCTTTGGCAGCGCGCGCCATGCGTGTGACATACCTCTCTGGCCGTGTGACATACACACTTGACATGCCAATCACATGACCGTATTAAGCCAATCAACGACGCGTATTTTACTACGTCAGATGATATAACCCGATGTGACTTGTGCCAACCCCGATTATGTTATTCTGCGAGAGTTGCTACCAATAATTCACAACACGAATAATGAACCTGACAGTAAGACTATGCAATAACCATTACCCATAAATCATTTTTTCGTGATGTATGCACATAATTCACATAAGACTACCAGTTAGATCCAATCTTTGTGTGCTCCGTCGTGCTACGACGACAGCCTTTTGACTTGACCAAGTCCCTTAATAAAGAACACATGCACTTACCATTGCTGCAATTACTGCCAGTCCAGCCTGGCTCGCAGGTGCACGTGAAACCATCCAGTGTGTTATTACACTGCCCATGTACGCACGGGTTGCTCAGGCAAGCATCTTGATCTGTGGATAAACAGAGAGACGATTAATAACACGTGGTAAACCAGGGGAGAATAGTCTTTGGATGTTATTTCTGGAAGGTTTTTACATTCCGGTACTATTTTAGCATTGAAGCTTGTCAAATCTAACGAAATTCACATTGTTCTTGGACTTAGTTGTTTTGCTTATGGCATCAACATAATGAAATTGATTTTAATTTGCCAACAGTTTATAACACTCTGTGTCGCAACTGGCCATCATGCTACGCTGCCGACTTTTTAGTTGACAACCCATCCTTTTAAAGAATTATACTTACCAATGCTGCAATTACTGCCAGTCCAGCCTGGCTCACAGGTGCATTTGAAGGCATCAAGTGTGTTATTACACTGCCCGTGTACGCAAGGATTGCTCAGGCAGGCGTCCTTTTCTGTGGATGAAATTACACAGCAACAATACAAACATTTCTCAGGGAGGGGAGTTAGTGATTTAATGTTGAACAAAATAAATTATAACATTTCGTAATTCTCCATTTTCATTATTTTTCAGTATATTCACCGAATTTCACCGGTATAAGGGGAAGATATAAAGAAATATTCGTGATGACTCTATGGACCATGTTTTCCGGTGCTATGTTTCTATAAATTTGATTATTGGTTTGTAAAATCTAACCAGCATTAGTTGGATATTACACATTTATCTTGGATTTGTTGTACTGACTATAGCAACATACGAATGACATGGGTTTTTATTATTGAGATATTAAACAAATTAACATGTACAGCCAGTGGCGTAGCGTGGTCGGAATGATTGGGGGGCACGAACATTATTGGTGGGGGAGGCACACCTTATGTATTTCTTTGTTTTTTCCAAAAAATGTCCCCTTATGTTTTCTATTGTTTTTTCGAAATTATTGGGGGGGGGGGGGGACGTGCCCCCCCCCCCCCCCCCCGTAGCTACGCCACTGTGTACAGCATTCCGGGAGGCTTTGAGATGATAGTCAAAACAATACAAATTCGGATCCTTCATCGTTTGTACATTAGTATCCGAATTCGGACCCTTCACGCCATCGATATTGACAACTGCGTTCATTTTCATTTCTGTTTGTAATAAGTAACATTGTTACTTGTATACTTTATGTTCCTTTATTCATTAAAATGTTCTATACGAATATATTGGTTTAAGGTTTACGTCTCGAATATAATTGTTGACAAATTGTTACGAGGTTAATGGGAGTGTATAATGTTCAATCGGACCGATCTTTGTTATATTTGGATTCATTTAAAGAACACAAACATGACAAACACTTACCATTACTGCAATTACTGCCAGTCCAGCCTGGCTCGCAGGTGCACATAAAGCCACCCAGTGTGCTATTACACTGCCCGTATGTGCACGGATTGCTCAGGCAAGCATCTTGTTCTGTGGATTAATTTACAAGATTTTAAACAAGGAGAATGCTCGTGATGACTTTTGGGAATATTTGGTAAAAGTTGTTATATCTAACCAGAATCACTTGGATATTTCATATTAATCTTAAAGGGATAGTTCAGTATTGGTGAAACTTAACTTTAGTCACCAAAATCTACACCATTATGGTACAAAGAAAAAGTTATAACTTCACCATGCTAAAAAATTACACACAATTACAAACGACTAAGTAAAACCTCTGTTATCATTCAACAAGAGCCGTTATAACTCAAGAGGGCGCTATTTAAAAAACAACATTGGTTTGAACCTTTTGCAATACACAATTGTTCATTTAATGTTTGTTACAATAATGATTCAATAGAGATATCATCAACGACTTTTTAAAACCCTTTCAGATTGTTTTCAAAGTAGTCTTCGAGCATTTGTTTTAATTGTTCTAAAAAGTCTAAATATCGCCTGGTGTCACGCTAAATCTGTACGCACTGCGAACTCCGTAATCACAAAGTGTTGTCAAAACCCGAAGGTGAAATAAGAAACTCCATTCACGCCATTTAAAAAATTGATAAAACATGTGTAAATTTGTTATTAGCATGAAATTGCGGCGTCATCAATCAAGCAAGCAATCAATCAATCAATCAGTCAATCCATAAATCAATCAATCAAGTAAGTAATCAATCAATCAATCAATAAGTCAATATTGATTTACCTTCACAAAACCTTCCCGTAGAGGTCCCTATGCATTCACAATGGATCGTGCCGTTGTCAGCTGTTTGGCAAACACCCCCATTCAAACAAACATTCCCGCCACCGCAATCTCTGATTTCTGCAATAAAAAATAGGTAATAATGCTCTAAAGAAGGATATGCCTTGTGCGAGGTAAATCAACATATATTTATTTTTTCCTTGAAAAGATTTGTTTGATCATCCGATAATTACATACTTTGTATGAATACTAGCTCACTCCTGAAACACAACCAATACATTAATTTAAACTGAATAATTGTTATGCCACTATAACAACTAAATTTTTTTTTTTTAAATCTCCAGTCGAGCTTATAATTCGCACACAAAGGATTGCCTTACATGGCTGCACAATGGTACAGTTTAGATTTGTTTCTACCCGTATAGATTGCCTTGTGAAGGGTAAAAGACAGCACTGCCCAAATGCTAAATTATAGGTTTATTATCATAATAAGTATAATTGGAAGAAGATTTGAAGAAGAAGAAGAAGAAGAAGAAGAAGAAGAAGAAGAAGAAGAAGAAGAAGAAGAAGAAGAAGAAGAAGAAGAAGAAGAAGAAGAAGAAGAAGAAGAAGAAGAAGATTTGAAGAAGAAGAAGCTTTGAAGAAGAAGAAGAAGAAGAAGAAGAAGAAGAAGAAGAAGAAGAAGAAGATTTGAGAAGAAGAAGAAGAAGAAGAAGAAGAAGAAGAAGAAGAAGAAGAAGAAGAAGAAGAAGAAGAAGAAGAAGAAGAAGAAGAAGAAGAAGAAGAAGAAGAAGAAGAAGAAGAGGAAGATTTGAAGAAGAAGAAGATTTGAAGAAGAAGAAGATTTGAAGAAGAAGAAGAAGATTTGAAGAAGAAGAAGAAGAAGAAGAAGAAGAAG
Organism: Echinarachnius parma; assembly: GCA_037951105.1. NCBI lineage: Eukaryota > Metazoa > Echinodermata > Echinoidea > Clypeasteroida > Echinarachniidae > Echinarachnius > Echinarachnius parma. The sequence continues at coordinate 45,217 of JBAMJV010005423.1, forward strand.
AAGAAGAAGAAGAAGAAGAAGAAGAAGAAGAAGAAGAAGAAGAAGAAGAAGAAGAAGAAGAAGAAGAAGAAGAAGAAGAAGAAGAAGAAGAAGAAGAAGAAGAAGAAGAAGAAGAAGTAAACTGGGGGGCGGGGGGCTCACCTTCTCCGCAGTTCTGCCCGGTAGTTCCTGGTGGGCAGTGGCATATGTAGGAGGTCATGGTCTCCTCGCACCATCCCGTGTGACACAGGTTACTGTCACAGGCTGAAAATGGTACAATGCAGAATATCAAGCAGGGATATGAATTAAAGATAACGAGCCCCTGATCTACAAACAAGTTAAACATGTGAATGTATCCCCGGCCAATCACAATGTTAATTAACAAAAACAAAAAAATCATTACCATGTTTCAATGCTGACACTACTACAACGTACAAGTATTATGTATATTGGTTTGAGTGATTCTTATCAATCTGGCCTTAGGTTTGGAGTTGATCCGCGTGCGTCATGAATATAAATAGTACAACCACACAATCCTACCTGGAATTCGACATATGCGGAAACCCCGAGGGATTTCGAGACGGCTCTTTCGTTCAAAGGTCTCCTTTGCTATGTCTGAGAAGAGCGATTGCGGTATCAGCTTCGGGATAGTCTGTAGCACCCGGCCATCTGTTGCTTCAATCGGCCTGCATTGTCGCATGGGTAGGGTGTAGTTAAGCCCGTAGTCATCTTCACAGTAGGAGCTTTCCACGTGGTCAGCTGCCAACGCAAGTTGGGCTTCTGGTATAAATCAGATTAGGAATATTTATTTAAAAAAATTGTTATATATTCATAGCGGATTTTATAATTACTGATTTCAAGAGGCAGGCACTGCCGCAGTGATTGTTTGTGGATTAGGCCATACGTGTCCTTGAAACGGAAAATTATTTCTAGCTGACACCATTTTGGGGAAAAGTGATGACGCCGACAATATAAATTGTGTTTATTTTGTATTGCTCGGTGAGTCATTCAGGCTCCCGAAAACGCGCACGAGTTGTGGGACTGCCTGGTGAAACGTACAAGCTACAGCACAGTGATGAACAAAAAACATATTATGAACAAGATTGCCTACATGGATATGAGTGTCTAAAATAACAGCCATTTTATTTATTAGGAAATCGCAACATAACCTCTGGAAGCAGGAGCTCTAAATGATCCTGAAACGGTATAAAATACAAACTTAAATTGAATGTGCATGCACAAGATTCCACAACCCTAATGTCCTGAGTAAACAAGAGCTCAAGCTGGTGTGGAGAACCTTATCAGAACGCAACCAATTGCTTATCGTGACATGACACTTCTTTAGTAGTCCATTCCATTAAACAGTTCAGACGAATAGGTTTCAATAAAAAGTATGTAACTGGAAAACGCATCACCATTCTAAAGCATGCGTTCGAAAGTCTACATGTACGAAACTAACTTTGTCTAGACGAATCGTCCGGAATTATGTTGTCTCCAAAAGTACTCATGAATATAATTCGTCTACGGAACCATGAATAAATAAATGGTTCCGTAAGTGGTGGTAATTAATTGCATTGTTTATGAATGACAAATGTATTTATATGTGATATATTTGATATCACAAAACAGAACCAAAACATTCAATTATGTGCATTTCTTTGCCTGGTCGTCCATATTAACTACACTATTCATTCGATCTGCATACTGATCAAATCACCTGGATTATTTTTGTGCTATGGTCATTCATTTAAATAAACATTTCGATATTTATGAATAAAGCACCGTGAAATTATAGGGAATTATAACTATTAGTAAGTAGTACTGTTGTTCATATATGATTACTAAAGCTCAGCCTTACCCAAAACTTTCTCATTATGGTATACGTGGGAAGGCCTTGGAGTGGTTCCGGAGCTATCTTTCTAATAGAAAGCAGTATGTTTCTTTAAATGATGTTAATTCCGAATTTCGTTATGTCACTTGCGGCGTTCCCCAAGGAAGCTTATTGGGTCCACTTTTATTTATTATTTATATAAATGATTTTTGTAAATCATCCGATATATTGTCATTCATACTATTTGCTGATGACACTAATTTATTTTTTTCTCACAGAAATCCACATATTCTAGTAGAAACGATTAATATTGAGTTATTTAAGATTTCCCAGTGGATAAGAGCTAATAAATTATCTTTAAATTTTCAGAAAACTAAATTTATGCTTTTTAGTAAATCAATAGATTCTTTGCCCTCAAATATTGTTTTTCATAATAATGTATTGGAAAATGTGCCTTCTATTACATTTTTGGGAGTAATTGTTGATAATAAACTTTCATGGAAATGTCAAATTGATAGCATTTGTAAAACTATTTCGCGTAATATTGGAGTTATAAAACGGTTAAAAACTTGTCTCCCAATGAATTCTTTGTTTATGTTATACTCATCTTTAATATTGCCGTACTTAAACTATGGCCTTCTTGCTTGGGGGAACACGCATCAATCGTTTTTAGATTATTATTGTTACAAAAAAGGATTATTCGTATTATTTGTGATTCCACTGCACGGTCCCATACAGACCCTTTATTTTTGAATAATAAATTATTAAAAATCAATGACTTGTACTTATACCAATTAGGTCAATTTATGTATAAATACGATAATAATTCATTACCTTCAGCTTTTGATTTTATGTTTTTTAAAAATCAATCGGTTCATAATTACCCAACTAGACAGTCAAATGAATTTCATTTACCCCTTTTAAGAACTTTATTAGCTCAGAATACGTTTATTTATGATGGTCCTAAATTTTGGAACACTCTTGATATAGGTATGACAAATGTACCTTCACTTAATTCTTTCAAAAGAAAACTTAAATTATATTTATTACAACGTTATGGTACTAGTTAACTTAATTGTTTGGTAATGAAAAAGGGTCATCGTAAAAAAACCTTTCATTAATATTATTGTTGCTTATTCTGGAAATTGCGCCGCTATTTTAATGAAATAATATTTCTTATTCTCTTAATTTGTATGAAATTTTTGTTTTTATTTTATTTTATACATTTTCTTTTAGTCTTGCAGGTCCATACCTTCTCATTCCATACCTTCTCAATCCATTCATATTTTCTATATTTTCATTATCTTTTGTACAGCATCTTCTTGTTCATGTATGCTTCCACACTGCGTCTTATTTGTTCATACATTCATGTTCTCTTCAGTAGTCTCCGTAGGCACAACATTATTTTGAATTCTTATCAAACAGTTTTGTAATAATTACATTTTTTTGTAATACTACACTGTATAATATTTGCTATCTTGTTTGTTTTTTGTTTTTTTCTATTATTCACAATTTTTCCGTATTTGATTTTTCGTATTTTTTTCCGTATTTGATACTTTCATTACTTTGTAAAACATTAATTTTTGAGGGATTCCACATTCTACAAGCCATGCTTTTTAGTGGATCCCTCCATTTTCACTTGAAATTTAAACATACTGCAACATTCGTTTACTTTCTGTTTCCGCTTTTAAAATATGATTATTTCTAAATGTCAAAATTGAATTGTACCTTATTTAAAAATCCAAACATTTCGTAGTATCTTAATTCATTATATTTTAATCAATTATTATATCAACATACATTTTGATTGCCAATGTTTATAATTTATTGTTTATACTTTCACAAATGTTGTTGTGAATTATTCATTGTAAATATATGTACCTTCTTGTTGAAAATGAAATAAAATTGAACATTGAACATTGAACATTGAACTGTTCGTCCCATTTAACTTGCTTAAGGGCCGGTCATACTTTCGGTAGTGGACGTTGTGATCCGTTCATTTAATGTGGGTAAGACATGGTGTATGTAAGTTACACTAGGTTAAACTAAGTTGAACAACGTGGAACTACGTTGAATTACGTTAAGGTATGGTGGTTGGCCACGGAATGGTACGGATAAGTACGTTTACGTACATTAAACTACGTTAGAATACGCTACGGTACAGCTTGCTAACGGACAGGTACGGAGTGGTACGTCTGACTACGCTTGGGTACAAGAGACTGCGGTAGCCATTACACTGGACTACGCTAAAGAACGTCAAACTACGGTAAATAGCAACTCCGCCCGGAGTATAACAGCCTAGCGATGGTGTGGTATGGCCATTGCGCTTGTTTTTCAAACATAGCAGGTCTGTGAAATTTGTCTTATTTGTTTTTTCATTAAACATGTCTGGATCAAGACTGTCGATGCTGGTTTTGTGCACGGTAAAGTACGTTAGAGTACGCTAGAGTACATTTAAGTACGTAACGAAGTACGTAAGACTACGCAAGACTTCGTTAGACTACGCTAGACTACATTCAGCTTCGGTTTAGTACGTTATTACTACGGATGCATTTAACGTACCGCTATTTTCAACATGTTCACAAATTAAATGGAAGATCACGGCTCCCCCGAGTTAATACCAAGTCAGCATCAAAGCCAACTACTGTACGATACGGATGCTAGTACGTTCAACTACTTCAACTTCGTTCAACTACGATCAACAACGTAAGCCACCACTACGTTCAACTACGTCCACTACTACAAGTATGACCGGCCCTTTACGGGCTTAAATGTTCACCCTATTGAAAATAATGCTTTAGCATGCATACCAAAGTGCGAGTATTATCAAACCACCTCTGCCCTATTGTTTGCCTTTTCTCAAACGAATATGTTCAGATTGTACACATTTCCCTTTCATGTGGAAATCAACTATAAACAGTTACCGATTATGGGCAGGGTGGCGGCAATAGATGTCCAAGCAATCGCCAGGCACCAGAGAGCCATCATCTGCAAAGAAACATTGGATCATGAGTAAAATATATGTGTTTTCTGGATAATTGTAGCACACTTTAGTATTGTAGTCATGGAGACGATCCTGTATTAGACCTGGAAACGTTGAACAATACATACCATGTATTTTTTCTTTAATATGTTATAAATGGTTTCAATAGACAAGTAGGCAATTTTTTTGTATAAGCATTATTAATTAAGATAATTATCTAGTTTGCATATTTCAGGTGCTATTTTCTTAAATGAACTTGGTCCTTACAGATCTGACCACAGTTATCTTATTAAGACAAAACAAACATTTTTCCTGTGGAAGAACTGCATGGCTTCAACAGAGTGCATGTTTGACTAAAACGCTATTGTACACAGTTTCCTTAGTAGTCGATGTTATTTTTAAATGATTAATTAGAATAATCCTAAGTCATTATCATTATGCATTATCTCACAGTGTTCCGAAAAAAGTGATTTATTTTGTACATCTAATGCTAATAGAATCCAACTAATAGACTTCTTCAGTAGTTAGATCTGGCTAACGTACTCACCAATACGTTCTCCAGTTCTCCTTCCGCCTTTTTTCTGATGTATTCGTATCACTTCAGTCAGAGATATTATGATGAAAGCAGTCGTTTGCAGGAGTAACGCTTGCTAGGATGCCTTCAGTCATCTGCCTGTCGAAACTTTGATGCGCAGGGAACACACCAAACCCGATATGCGCAATCATCTTGCCTGCGTCATGCGAACGTGCATGCGCATGCATGCGCAAAGCAGTAAATCGAGGGTAGCCAATCACAGACCATCGTGCACTTCCGTTTTGATAGCGAGCAGTCGTAAATGGGCGGGGCAATTCCTCCACGAGACAAGTTGACACAAATAAAACAAAAGTACTAAAAATGGCGCGATATCACATCTTCATTTTTCTTCTTGGCTACTGTATCAATATAGCACGTACTTGTAACTTTATCCTTCATTTTGCACTGTTGTTTGTTTGTTTTATTTACGGCTTTCTTTTTTACAGGAGAAACTCAATCGATCAATACAGCTTTACACAGGCGAGGCGGGGGGGGGGGGGGGCGGGGTGGGGGAGGGGGTATTTTACAGGGTTCCCCAGTCGAACTACTTTCAGTTGGACTGAAACATACATAAATCCGTTTCGTTGACAAATTTGTATAAATGTATTTTTAAATGGAATTATGTAATTGATGTTAAATCCATTGAAAGTCTAAAATACTTCACCGTTTTAAATTTTGTAATATGATTCCAATGGTACAAATGGCTTACTATCATTTTTAAGTTCATCTTAAGATATTTGTGAAACGCTCCTCGGAAATACACAGTGAATTGTCGTTCATAAATATTTTAAAGTTGTTTTCCGGGATTTTCTTTATTACGAACATCAGATTGGAAGATTGTATTAAACTAACGCGTCATCTTTTCAGATGAAAGTTGCTATGTTTTGAGTGCCCATACACATTGGTAACCTATGGAAGACTTTGTAACAAAATGTAATTCACGAGTAGTATTTCGCTTTCTGTATCCTATTCTTCAAGTATTTTGGAAAGTTACCCTGTTTTATATCAACCGATACATACATTTTGTATGCAGAATTCCCTCATTCAAAAAAACATTACCAAGATTACTAAATAGCTCAGCTGCTTGCATATGTAGTTTAACCGATGCATGCCATGAAATGTTAACGCGAGTTACCGAATTTGTAGCTGTGTTTGTCTTTTGGGGAAATTGGGGTTGTCTTTTTTAACCCGCTCCATTCGAGTTTTGGAAATCCCAATTGACTTTGTACACAACCAACTCGGATCCCGTAGTCAAGAGGTTAACAGGGCACATTTACGAAATCCACATAAATCAACCTACATACATGAAATTATAATTATAGTTGCGTCACCAAGGAGTCACGCAATGTGTACCGCGTGTTACCATGGAAATGCCCAGCGGTGTTGTATTGACAGGCAACAATCAATTACTATTTCTGTTTAACCCCTTCTTCTATTTGGTTGTCGTATAGCATGTTTTTTCACAGACCCCTTTCCAAGTATTTTCTGGGCCAGGCCTGAATGGGTTAAAAGCATCTGAAAGAGTGAGGCATCCCCACACTTCGTGATCTTTAAATTGGTTCCTTGCAAGTGACTTATTGATAATGCCCTAATATTAAGTCCGTCCAATCAATGCATATTAAAATATTGACATTGACATGATAATAATGAACTTGTAAGGCCTGGTTTACGATGAGGGATTAATACAGCCCTGGACGAAACAGCATCCTCAAAGGCATTTCATTCATAAGCGCCGAGATACTCCCTTACTCTTTTGATTGATGCAAATCCGCTTATTTTCAAACACGAACTATTTCCCGCTATTGTTAAGATGACGATATCACTAAAAACCCTTTCCATCGATTTTCTAAACACTCCAATGACTTTTTACGTAGCCCACTCGGCTCCAGTATGCAATGGGTTAATCATTTAACACAGCCTCATTTGAAATGTTAATGACAATTTCACATTGTTATGGGGAGTCGTCCGAGCAAATCCGGCCAAATAATCAACAGGGAAAAAATACGTGAACGTTTGTATAGACATGCGTCGATGAAAACTTTAAAATACCCCCACCCTTCCACTGTTATACTGGCGAAGTACAGTATTGGTAAGGCTGAGCTTTAGTAACCAAAACCTGCACAGTAACACTACAAACTAATAGCTGTAACTCCACAATGCCCTAATATTATTTTCGTCCAATAAATGCATATTAACATAGATAATACATCGACATAATGAACTTGTAAGTCACTGTTTATGAAAAGGAATTAATAAAGCCCTGGGAGAACAGACTCCCTAAATACATTTAATTCAAAATCGCCGATCTTTTTATTACCACTTTTGATGAATGCCCCTCCACTTATTTTCAAACACGAACTAGTCCCCGCTATCGTTAAAATGACGATATAATTAAAACCCCTTTTCATCACTATTCTGAAAACTCCATGGACTTGTTACGTAGTCGATGTATTGCTTATTAGTTTTGATTGATGTCCATCCACTTAGTTTTAAACACGAACGGATTGTTCCTCAATTGTTTAAATAACGATATCATTAACACCCCTTCCGAGCGAGACTCTGAAAACACCGCGGACTTGTTACATAGCCCGCTCGTTCCCGTGAGCAATGCATTAATAATTTGACTTTGCGTCATTTGAAATTGAAATGATACACTCATATTGTCAAGACGTCGAGTCGTCCGAACAAATCCGGCCAAAACAATGAGACAAATAATTCGTGAACGCCTGAGTCAAAACGGTCAAGAAATATAATCGTGTTTATAAGTATGAATTAATCAAGCCCTGTATTAAGTCAAATAATAGAGATAATAAACACAAACGCAGGTAACACATATGTATAAAATTCATGATCACCCAAAACTTTGAAAGAAATTACATGCTCGTAATTTGCATTTTCGCTAATTTTTCGGCCAAATAACATCCAATTTCCTTGAAATTTGCATTTATTTCTTTCTGGACATATCAGATCAGAACAATCCATACTATTTGTATTACCTACACATCAATATTTGCATTTGTCATCACAGTTACTAAATCCCTTTAAAAAGAGAGATCGTAAACAACTATTGAAACACATTTTTTGTAAAATGTTTAAAAGTGTAAGCTTTTTTGTTTCAAGGAAACAAAAATGTTAAAAATTAATTAATTATTGTAGGATCTCACAATTATTATAATAGTTATATTTATGGATATTTCAGGCGTCTCTGAACTGATTCTGATCAAATAAAGCTTATTATGTCAATAAAAGTGAATGCTCTTTCGAATTTAACTTGCGGTAGTTTTTATATTACAGATAGCATGACAACCAGCCGTACGATAGTTATTATAGGGACACGATCCTGACATGTTAAGAATGGAGGGTGACAGGTCATATTATATTTTCTTTATTCTGTAAAGAGCCATGTCGATGATAAACGACGTGATTCAGCGACACACACACACACACACACACACACACACGCACACACACACACACACACACACACACACACACACACACACACACACACACACACACGCATACACACATATCCACATACAATGCATACACACACATTCACACACACGCTCACGCACAAATACACACAATTTGTATTTGTGTATATTTTCTATCATATAATTTGATTCCCTAGAATTTATCAATATGAGGCATCATATATCATAGGACATTGCAGATAAGTTTCTGTCTCATTAAGAAAGGGTTATAAATGATGAAAAAAGGCTGCCTTATTTCACTGCAAGTTTCCAAGACACTTTTCCCACACTTACTGCACTTAACTCAGGTGTACTAAATACAAAATATCTACTCATAGAAACTGGAACCCGAAAATATAAAAATTAGATTTTGTCTTCTTTTTTTTTTTTTTTTGGGGGGGGGGGGGGGGGGGGGAGTGGAGGCAGTGCCATAATTAAATTGGTCCTGGACAGGGGGCAATCGGGAATCGGGAGTGGTGGGCATGTTAAACCACCTAATTTGAAAACAAATCAAACGCATACAAATGTCCTCAATATGTCAAGTACCCTCAAACAAAACATCAGTCGGAACAAGTTACGCCAATCTTAGAGTATAGTTAGTATTTAATATTGAATAAAACAAGATAGATGAAGCGAAATAACTATACAAACTAACGGCAATGGTCAAACAAGTATTACATGAATCCTATTCAAATTGATTCAAAGGACAGCTGGAAAGTGTGATATATCATTGTGGGTGGTTTTGTAGCGATTAAAACAAAACGCTGTGATATTCAACACAACCGCTCCCCGGTCATCAACAGTTATATAATCCAGCTATCGACTGCTTCAGTTTGAATGAAATCCATGTCACAAATGTATACTACTTTGATATACATATCTGTGTTTTCTTTTAAAATGCCAATAATTGTTTGTTTACACCCATTATTATTTAATAATTGTTCCAAAATAAGTGAAGTTACATCCAAATAATATAATAAGATTTACATAGCGCCTAATATAAAGTTTTATATATATGTTTAAAGTATAGTTATGCAGTAAGCTTGAAATTAATTAATTTATCTTCTTCTTAGATTAACATAACAATGAACAAAACTAAATTTAGGTAATTAAAGGGACTTAGTAACATTGTCCAAATCTTCAAAATCAAATTTGAATTCTAGTGGTTCCCTCATACCTTGTTGTATTCGTATTAACAATAAAATCATGGGACAGGTTTCGGTTTTTCAAATTTCCCTTTCGTTACAAAGATATGTACGATTGAAGTGTTCAGATAATAAATTATCCGTTGGATTTTCAAAACCGTGTACAAAGTGAGTGCATTGAGTTAGTGAATATCACTTTGCATTTTTGCTCATTACTCGGCCATGAAATGTCCATTTGACTTGGAATTTTCACACAATATCCTGTGGACATATCAGATAACAAGAATATACATTGCATCAACCATTCATCATTTTTGGAACATGTCAACAAAGTTACTAGATCCCTTTAGCATTAGTACATTAGCATTAAAACATTAAATTGAAAGCAAAAGACTTTTACGTTACATTAAAACAAATCGAAATCAAATTTTCTACTAGATATTGCTTTAACTATGAACAAAATGTAATAATCATCATTCAACAACAAATTGATGTAGTATTATGTGTCACATTACACCTTCTATTTAAAACACTGACAAAGTATATTATTTAATTTTACAACTAAAAAAGCAAACATACACGCCCTGTATTTAACAGATTTCACTCTAAGATCGCGAGGTTTCCGCCGCCTTACAATATGCTTTACACAATGATTTAAATTCAATTTAAGAGAAGTATGACATATATTCAAGTCAATGACGATCTAAATCATCTTCTTATAATACAGTTTAAGTCAAACTGAAGTTACCAAAACTTGCACCATATAATTACAATGTAATGGTTATAACACCACCTGTCCAGGCCCGAAAGAAGAAACAAACCTACGAACTACGAACAGCAAAAAAAATAAAAATGTTTTAATACCCAAAAATAACAGCCGTTAAAACACAACATGGCGCTTTACAATAAATTGAATGTGATGTTTTGATAAAAACCTCTTTCATACTTTGTTTGATTTTTTTCTTCCTAATTTTGTTCTTAGATAATCTAATAAATATTGGTTTTATATATTGATATTTCAGCTTTTTCTTAACCAAATTTTATCAAAGAAAGTTTATTTTGTCGGTAAAATGGTAAGCTCTTCCAGATTGTACACTTAGTTTTGCATTACGATATATGAACTTTATTTAATTTTCTAATACATTCAGACTTTTAAAACTAAACACATTCTAATCATAACAAATCCGATATTTTAGACTTTAAAAATGTCTCAACATTATTGACCGACATATCTTTTTTTTTTAATGACGTGTGATAGTTGAATTATAAGAGGGCGCATCGATAAATCATTAGTTGTGAGGTAATGACAAACCGAGTGCAACATTTGAAAGAACACACACTTTTAATGAAAAAACTACTTTAATTGATACAAATGTGTTTAGAAACAGCTGAAGTATCTAGAAGTATATCAGATTGGAACATACATGTATGTGGGGGACCAACTTTTACGAAATAATAGAACAAAAATAAAATAGCTACACATTTTTGAAAATCTACCAAAATGGTTTTACAATTGTTTTGCTGATCTCCCTAATGGATAGTTATTTGTACTTAAAGGGACTTAGTATCATTATTCAAATCCTCAAAATCCAATTGTAATTCTAGCAGTTCCCTCATACCTTGTTGTATTCGTATTTGCAATATTAAAGCATGAGAAAGGTTTCGGTTTTTCAAATTACCCTTTCGTTAAAAAGATATTAACGATTGAAGTGTTCAGATGTAAAATTATCCACTGGAGCACACAAGCCGTGTACAAAGTGAGTGCAATGTGCTAGTGAATATCACTTTGCTATTTTGCTAATTACTCGGCCATATAACGTCACACAATAGAATATAATTGTATCAACCACTCATCATTTTTTGCACATGTCAACAGAGTTACTAGATCCCTTCAACATCACATAAACATTTTTGATGAAAACAATTGTTGAAACTTTAGGTATCTAGAGGGCGCCCTCTTGATTTAACGACTGCTGTTTTTTCTCATGTGTTTTACTATCTTTGAAGCTCCATTAAATGATAGCTGTCAGTTTTAATTAGAGATACAATTAGATAAATAATATTTAGCGACGTAAAATAATTATATTACTTATATTATTACTATTTTTTTACTTAAATTTGTCAGAATAAACTTTCTATTATACTTTTAGGTATAATGACACACACTTTTAGCTATAAAGTTATGATTAAAGGAATAGTATAGTTTTTATTTAGAGAGCACTTCAAGATTTGTTTTGTGAGATAACGAAAACCAAGTTTAAAATTTGTTAAAGCACATCATTTTAAGGACAGAATAAACTTAGTTTACTTTAAATAGGTTCAGAAAGAGCTGAAATATCCATACATATATCCTTTTGGAATAAATGTTGGGCCCACATATAATTTTGTTAGACAATTTAATTACAACATTTATTAAACATAAACATTTTTCAAAGGGCATCAAAGTGGCTTCAATATTGTTTTTGATGATCTCTCTATTTGATTATCTTTTTAACCAAGCATCAGATACACATTTCTTGATGAAAAAATAGTTGAAACTTCCAGGTGTCGTGTTTTGTTCACTTATTAAAAAAAATGAAAATGGCCCTGTAATTAAGCCGTTTATAATTATGTTGGTCTACCTTTCAAGTATCATTGCATGATTACTGTTAGTTACTTAGACTCTGTTTGACCATAATTGTACTATCCCTTTAATACATATTTGTGTCCGGCTATAGCAAAACCCGTCACTTGTCGGTAATGTGCATTTTAAGATCACACAATGTGTATAAAAGACCTATGATTGCATAATTTAAACAATACAATGATATTTTTGTATTTATTTGCATTACTTACAAACATTATAGTTTTGAAGCAAATGCACTTAATCTAACACGTTATACTGAATACATATTAAACATTAAGAATTGTTTTGCAGAACAAGACTTATCACATTTAGCAACACAGACATAATTATTTTATCATAACTATAAGTCAATAATTGTTTTGCACAATTATATAATTGATAAGTAGTGACACAAATTAGTTTCTTATTGTCATTATCATTATTTCTTTCTTTGTCATGTTATTTGCGAGAAGTTATTTTCTTTTAATATTTTAAAACCAAATATATTTCATCTAGCACGCTATAGTTCATTTATATTTATTACTAATAATTATTTTGTACACTAAACTAAGTTTTATTACGTTACAAAAACACACATCTATGATTGATTAATACATATTTATTACCAATAATTATTTTGTACAGTTAAACAAATTACTTTTAGCAACAAAAGACAACTCTATTATTATCATTATTATCATTACTACTTTTCTTTAAATTTGTCAGCATATACTTTCTATATACTTTCTATAACAACGCATACTTGAACTAACGCGCCATGAATCATTTATATTTATCATCACAGTACAGTAAGAGAATAACACATTTAGCGACACAAACACAATTACTTTATAATAAACATCTCTTTGTTTGGTTTTGTTTTTACATTTACTATACATGTACTTATTATAATTATACCATTCAACATAAAACGCACTTAAAACGCACATAAAACTACCAAAGTATGACTAATACATATCTATGAGCAATAACTGTATTGTACAATCAAATACATGATATTTGGCGACAAACACAATTCTCTATTATTATTAATTTATAAATTTGTTCTTACATTTGCCAGCTTATAAAGTGATATTCTATTACACATTTCAAAGAAGAAAAAAAAAACCAGCTTCCCCAACTCATTCGACAAAAGCAATACAAATAGTAAGAGTAGTAGCATCGTTAAGACATACTAATATACATAGAATGTGCCCTTTGGTATACACCATGCACGCTGAGTTACGGTTGCACCATAAATGTTAATAATTTTTCCTAAACACTTTAATGTTGCCCCTATTTTTTCTTCTTCTTAAGGTGAAGGTTTGACTGCTTATTTTCTTCCAATTTGTACTGAATTCCTGGAGGTTAACATAACATACATGCCTTACTTACATCCGAGTAAATCCCAGACGTATCTAGTTAGCTTGTTATCTAAATACTGCAATTAAAAACAAAAGTATTCCAATGTGACATGCTCACACCACACTGGTTATCATCATATACACCCGATATATAAATAATCATCGGGGCCAATGATAAATCACTGCTAGCCGCTAGTCCCAAGCTAAGTTAATTTACAAATAATACAGTTTAGTATGTGCTATAATCCCCAACTAGGTTTAGCAGGTCAAGCCAAATGTACCCACTAAATTCACCCTAGTTAGCATCTAAATGATCGTGTGTTTATACCTAGATACATAATCCGAAATTAACTTAGCATTAAACTAATTAAACTAAGCTAGCGGGATTTGATGAATATGGGACCAGGAAATATCAAGTCTTCAGAGAACAGAGAACAAAATGATGCCTTTATCTGCCATACTACAATGACCTAACTCGTCGCTAAATTCAGTCCACGGTGATTTGACACACCACTTCTGGAGTATAATCATTTAGAGGAAAGTCGCAATTAAGGTCCCACCACCGTTCAGGTGTGGTCTTCTCCCAGATGTAAGCACAATCTTCGTTTTCTCCAAAGTTATTCGGCTGTGTATCCTCCCAGTCTACAGAAAATGAACAAGAACATAAATAAATTAACAAATCTATAGACACAAAACACACCTATTGTTGATTATTTCTTGTATAGTGTGAATTTCATTCTCTGTTCTTCTCCCAGATATAAGCACAATCTTCATTTTCTAGATACATATGAATTGTCATTATATTTTACATGATATCAAATGTTTGTATTATCTTAAAATATGAATGGAAAATGTGTCAATGTTTTATTTACTCATCATGAAACTTGGGAGAATCAGCTGCACTTTTAAATACGCAGGTGTATATAGTTTTGTATACAATTCTGAAGGCAAAATGCATTGTTTGTCGAAATAAGCGCATGTATTACCATTAAAAAGAGTAAAGACACCGAGGAAATATTTGTAAGATGTCATTGATGAAGTTGGTTGTGATGTTGAGTTAAGTACAATTTGTTTCACGCATTTCTGTATCAGCATCAGATATGAAGTGAAGGGCATGAATAATCTTCGTTTATGAGTCTGAAGCACTTGGTGTCGGTTAGCAAGCGTCCGTCACTGTCATTTTAAAAGTTTGTATATTATGCACTCTCATGCTTAGAATTGCAGCCTTGAGCGACCATGGACGACCGAATTTATGCCTTGATCGCTCAGGCGCCAATTTTGTGGTCGCTATACACAGGTTTATACGTGCGTCGGGACCCAAATAGGGTGGTCGCTGGTTGCGTTAGGCAGGTGGTCGCATTACGCAGGTCGTTAAACACATGATTTTTCAGGGGAGGACCGGAGTGCGGTCGTTATGAGCAGGTGGTCGCTGTAGACAGGTGGTCGCTATAGACAGGTGGTCGCTATAGACAGGTGGTCGCATTAGCATGTTTGACTGTAGTTGTTTGGCTGGTCGGCTTGCCAGTCGGAAATATAGTCACGTACATAAATTAAAATTAATGGTATAATTAATAATCACCTAACAAGTACGGTTGATTTGTTTGGTATTGTGATATTTTACATAATTATCAAGTTAAAATGCCGGCACACAATCCTATTTATTTATTTATTTATTTGTTTATTCAGTCTTCTTTAAAAACACAGGGTATCCCCATTCAGTGCCACAAAGGCCTGCTTTACAAGCGGGCCCTGCATCATATATAAATTACAACGTTTACATTAAGAAAAATCCAGCATAAAGATATAAATACATACAAAACATAAATACATAAATACAATAAGAAACAATACAAAACTTGGCAATAAGACAAAGTTTCATCGGGGGTATGACAGAATAACGATTTCAACTTACGAGTATAACAAAATCATATTGCATTCAAACATAGAGGAAACTGACTAGAAATATTTTGAGTGATTAAAAGTGAGCAAAGAAAAATAGGCTTCGCCGGGAATCGAACCCGAGACCGCCGGATTGCTAGACCGGTGCTCAAACCATCAAGCCACGAAGACTTTGTATGGTGGGCGTTCCCATGAAACCCTTTTCAATGCTCGATTAGTCAGAAGCTATATAAACTGGGCCAATCCCAAGGATAATTAAATCAAATTTTATAGAGAAAGGCGCAGGATCACGCGAAGCGATGCAGCTTTTTTTTATTAATTAAATTCAAACATAGAGGAAACTGACTAGAAATATTTTGAGTGATTAAAAGTGAGCAAAGAAAAATAGGCTTCGCCGGGAATCGAACCCGAGACCGCCGGATTGCTAGACCGGTGCTCAAACCATCAAGCCACGAAGACTTTGTATGGTGGGCATTCCCATGAAACCCTTTTCAATGCTCGATTAGTCAGAAGCTATATAAACTGGGCCAATCCCAAGGATAATTAAATCAACTTTTATAGAACATAATCTACGCTAACTTCTTCAAAACAAAAGATAGATCTTGCCAATTGAATGTGTCACAGTGTTGTATATGTTATTTTGATTAACCGTACCAATATTACTAAACATCTCTTTAAACTCAGTTGCTATATCATATAAATTATTTAAAGGTTCCCCATTTCTCGAAATATGTAAATTATTATTTGATTTCTTGCTAGGTAATACTCCTTCAACACTTTCCATTTTGTCCTTATATCAACGCTACTATCCATTTATTCCTTCCAATGATATGCTCGTTTCAACATTTTATTTAAGCTATTTGCTTTGTTTCTATAATATTTATACGTCTGATAATACATATTTTCTTTAGTTTTATCAAACTTCTTATTATTATAATCACGTTCTATTAGGGAATCATTTACCCAATATAATTATGAAGAAGTAAACTCCGATATATACAGCTATAGCCCAAGGTAATAACATTGTATCTTGCAATTAGAATAAATATATTCTATACTTTATGTTTGTGTGTTAGTTCAGGAAACTCTTCTGGCAATAATACCATGTAAATAAACAGTCGTTATATAATGGTTACTAGCTTTATGATGGTTATATCATAAAGTAGCCAATAATTGAACATATCATGGCAACAAAATTAAGTATTACCAAAGAGCTACATTCTTTATAAATGGGGCTCACGGATGAACTATACAAACATTCCATAAATATGCAAGATCCCAAGATCAACAACTGCCTTATCACCTCAAGAACCGGGAATAAGATTCTTTAAAAATGCATAGTGTTTTAATGATGTCATGTCTGAGATAAAACGAGAATAAACATACGATATGCCATTGCGAATGTATACGTTATTAATGCTCTCGTATGTTCTGTTAAATGCCTAGATATGAAACACAACTAGATTAAGACAAAATTAAAGACGTAGATGCAAAAATGTTGTCAGAAATTTTTTTAACGGCACGACATGAAACGTCATCTAAGCGTGCAATAACAAAGGCGGGTCAGGTAACCATTGTTGTTGAGTCTGATGCTATGTCGGTGGTTACGTAACTCACGTTTGTACACGCTCGGATAACGTTTAATGCAGTAACCTTGGAAATAATGGCTGATGGCAGTGGTCTCAAAACAGTGATATGTACATTGGAAGTGATTCCAAGAGGGAATATACTAATAGGATAACATGAAGTATTCACTAAATCGCATGTCTACGGGCAACAGTACATGATTTAACGTTTGTGAGCCCTGGCTCACTTGTAATTGTCCCTTTTCTCCCTATCCTTCACTTTCCCCTTTCATTGTATGAATTTGCATTATTTGTACACTGTTGGTCATAAAGTTGGAATATTTTTTTTTTAGATCCAACTTCATTCTTTTTCCTGTTTTTTTTTGCGCCTAATGAATCATTTTAGACTAAAAATAATGATTATATAATGTTTATAAATGGTTGCATACATTTGCATCAATTCATTTAGCCTTTTGTTTTGAGCTTTGAAAGGCAGAACCTTTGATGATTAGCCCCTTTCCCTCTCCAAAGCGTATGTCCAACAGGTCATCATTATGTGTCATTTCTCAGAGTTGGCTGTACAATTTTCAACCAAAATTGGCACAGAGGCTCTCTAGGCCATACGCCGTCCAACGCCATTGGCTATACGCCAAACAATGCTTGTGCTCCATCAGGAAGGGGTGTCAAGAAGCAATGTCCACTATGTCGTTGGAACATCGGAGGTTACGGTCTGTAAAATCCTCAGACGTCATCGAGAGGAGGGTCAAGTAAAGCTACGGGAATCTCTAGGACGTCCATGATTGACCAGCAGGATAAATGATCGGAAATTGCTTAACTTGTGCCGTATAAACCGGAAGTGCCAAAAAAGAGCCTTCGCCGTCTATGAAGAAGACTCTATGGATCAACGCCTTTCGCCAAACTGTACATCAGAGATCGCTCTAACGTGGTCACCGAGCAAGACAAACTACCAAGTATCCACTCCAAACCATGCAACCGAGATTTACCGGACGTCATTGGACTAGGGAGCCCAGAAGATTTCCGCCTGGACACCATTGATATGTCATCTTAATGGGTATGATCCATAACATCCTTGACCGAACAGATGGAAGGTAAAGGATTCGTCAATTACGTGCCGAGAAGCTCCAAGATTTCTGCATTCACAAAACGACTTGAGGTTGTGACGGCCCAACGGTGGTATGGCTTGTATCCATTAAGATGACATATCACGAGTGTCCAGGCGGCGATCTTCTGTACTCCCTAGTCCAGGAACGGCCGGTAAATCTTGGTTGCATGGTATGGGGTGGACAGTTGGTAGTTTGTCTTGCTCGGTGACCATGTTAGAGCGATCTCTGATCTACAGTTTCGCGGAAGGCGTTGATTCCATATTTTTTTCGAAGGCTCCTTTTTGGCATTTCCGGTTTCTACGGCACAGGTTACGCAATTTGCGATAATCTATCCTGGTGGTCAATTGTGGACGTCCTAGAGATTCCCGTGGCTTTAATTGACCCTCCTCTCGATGACGTCTGAGTATTTTACAGACCGTAAACTGCGATGTTCCAACGAACTAGTGGACATTGCTTGGTGACACCCTTTCCTGGTGGAGCACACGCATCGTTTGGCGTGTAGCAAATGGCGTGGAATGGAGTTTGGCCTAGAGAGCCTCTGTGCCAATTTTGGTTGAACATTTTACAGCCAACTCTGAGAAATGACCCATAACGATGACATGTTGGACATACGCTTTGGAGAGGGAAAGGGGCCAATCATCACAGGTCCTGCCTTGCAAAGCTTAAAACAAAATGCTACATTAATTAATGCAAATTCATGCAACCATTTAGTGTACATTGGTAGTTTGGAAACATTATAAAATCATTATTTTTAGTACAAAATGGTTCATTAGGCGCAAAAGTAGAGGAAAAGAATGAAGTTGGATCTAAAAAAAATGTTTGAATATTGGACGAATAAACAACAAAAATAATAATACTAATAATAATAATATTACTACTACTACTACTACTACTACTACTACTACTACTAATCAGTAATAGGGGGCACAATGTCAGCGTTTTGCTTCCCTGTACTTCAATACTATAAACAATGACACTTACTTCTGTAAGAACCGAGGGTTCCAGCTCTATCCCGCTCACAGATCCACACACCTTCTGTCTCGATGTCGTTGCAGTTCAACCAATATCTGTTGAGATCCGCGGGCATGATATCCCTAAAGACCACAACCTCAGCATCAGAACCGATGTACAGGAGAGATGGAAAGCGGTACGAGTCCCCGTACCAAACCTTATAGAAAACAAAATTAAATAAATATTTCAGATTTTAGTATAATAATAGTTTATTCGATGTCATTTCAATTCAACTAGAACAGGATAAAGTCGTTCACAATAAGACGTCGATTTCAGAATTTCCATCGATGCACAGGAAAGATGGATATAGAAACGAGTTCCCTAACCAAACCTTATTCAAAACTAATACAAAATACTCGGAATACGCATATTTGTCCATAATATACGAGTAAGGATATTCTTGAAAACTAATTTGCACAAAAATAACTACATCTGTTTTTTGAAATCCGCTGGATGTGAAAGAAACTTTGATTTAGCCGTATCGCCACGCATTGCCCGCGCATTTGTAAAATTAATATAAACTGCTGATATTATTATTTTTGTTCCCCGTAGGCCAGTGCTAAATAGATAGTCAGCGTATCCTCCATATGTTTACAAATAATTATTTATGGTAAAATATGTAGGCTACCCAGTGAAACTAAGGAAGATTACTTTGTGTCGAGTATCGAGACTTTGAACAGGCCCCGAAGAGGTCCACACAGTATTGTTCGCAAGTGTGCCATGTTGTAATTTTCCGGTAGGCAGTTTAATAGAAAATTGTTATTTACTATTTCCGAATTGCCAAAAAAAGAGCTTAGAGATTATTAAAACTAACCTTAGTCTTGCTGGCGCAGTATGCCTTCGCATCGTGCCAGTTCATTATCTGTCGGTCGAAGAGGTAGCACTTCCGGTTGCCATGTGTCCATCCTAAAGGGCAGTGCAAGAGTGAATCTGTATACACGTACAAACAACGTGTCAATGAGACGTGTCAAAGATATAACAGACAATTAAAGGGACTTAGTAACATTGTCCAAATCCTCAAAATAAAATTTTAATTCTAGCGGTTCCCTTATACCTTGTTGTATTCGTATTAACAATAAAATCACGGGACAGGTTTCGGTTTTTCAAATTTCCCTTTCGTTACAAAGATATGTATGATTGAAGTATTCAGATAAGAAAAACTCCGGGCGAGTTTTTCTTCCGTGTACAAAGTGAGTGCAGTGAGTTACTGAATATCATTTTGCATATTCGCTCATTACTTGGCCATACAATGTCCATTTGACTTGAAATTTTCACACAATACCCTGTGGACATATGAGATAACAACAATATACATTGCATCAACCATTCATTACTTTTTGCACATGTCAACAAAGTTACTAGATCCCTTTAAATGTGGCAACATCTTTATTAATATGTATACAGATTAAACGTTCAAACATTTAGAATAACACCTTATACATTCGAAGATATTAATTGATCTATGGAGGTGACTAGATTTGACAATGCACTCTGACTAATTGGCGACAAACTTCATATTTGTTTCATACACACAGCATTGTGGAGTTGTCGACATCAATTGCATCCCTTTCAATACGAACACACTCATGGACATTGGCAATGTAATATAATAGAATAAATATTAATACATGTAAAGCCACTTACTAATTACGTTAATGTGAATTATGGCAAAATAGCAACCCCTTGCCAAGTACTTACCTTGGCAAACTGCCTGTGAGCCGGACCAGCCAGACGATGAACAGGTGCGCTGACTGCTACCCGATGTCAGGGTGTACCCCGTATCACAAGTATATGTGCAGACACTGTTGTAGTTGATGGTGTCCGTGCATGACACCGATCCGTGAGCCGGGCTGGTGAGTGCAGGAGAACACGTTATCTCTGTAATCGAAATAGTATTATGAACAATACGCACTATCATTCAAAATGTTTACTACATTGTATTATGTTTAGATCCGTTACCAGTTTAAACTATTCACCTCGTTTTACACCACTCTTACAGTGTTTCTATCCTAATTTGAACGTGTGTCCACATTGTAATTATGTGGTTGTTAAACGGCACGTTCGTTTTGACGAATTAATTGTGAATTGTGGAACGATGCATTCTCTAAACGTTATCAATATTCCATAATCTGAAGAAGACACCTATTCTATTTGCAATGAGGGTTGTACTTTGTTCCTAAAACATGTATTTGTTAATATAGGACTACAGTGTGGCTGTATAGAATACCGATCTGCCGCCAGTTACTTACTCTGACAAACTGCCTTTGAGCCGGTCCAGCCAGACGATGTACAGGTGCGCCGTTTGTTACCCGATGTCCGGGTGTACCCCGTATCACAGGTATAGATGCACTCACTGTTGTAGTTGATGGTGTCGGTGCAAGACACCGATCCGCGCGTTGGGTTTGCGAGTGCAGGGGAGCATGTTATCCCTGTAATAACACAAACAACTCTTATATTAGAAAAAAGCACAGTAATATAAGCGTCTAGTGGAATTATGATTTTTCAAATTGGGAAAACATTGCGTCAGAGATGGAAGAATGGCATTAGTGACAGAATTACGGAAGAAAAAACAGGGAAAGTGAAGAATAGCAAAAGGAATGAATGAGGCAAAGGTGGACGAAAAAGAAGAAGCTATTTTCCTTTATCCAGTTAAAAACTCATTAATTGATTGATATTTGGCGCGAGTGTAGCATAATAACGACCCCTGCCTGTTACTAACCCTGACAAACTGCCTGTGAGCCGGACCATCCTAACGATGAACAGGTGCGCTGACTGCTACCCGATGTCATTGTGTACCCCGTATCACAGGTATAGGTGCATACGCTGTTGTAGTTGATGGTGTCCGTGCAAGACACCGATCCGTGACTCGGGTTTGCAGGTTCAGGAGGGCACGTTACTTCTGTAACAAAGTCGAAATACTCTTTAACTAAAAGCAAGTAGACTAACAAGTATGTTAGAATTGGTACAGTGTAAATACATACAATTGTTATATATCATTATATGTTGTTAAGTCGTTTTACATTATTATTTAGTGTGAACTAAAATGTATGAACAATACGCACTATAATTCAAAACGTTTACAACATTGTATAATGCTTAGATCCGTTTGCAGTTTAAACCATTCGCAACAGTCAAGTACTTTTACACCACTCTTACAGTGCAGCCCACAGTTTGTAGCCCGTACTTCTATCCTCCTTTGAACGTTTGTCTTTGAACAGTAGTACAGTAGTAAAACGGCACGTTTCTTTCATCCCATGAATTGTGCATTGTGGAACGATGCATTCTCTAAACGTTATCAATATTCCATCATTTGAAGAAGACACCTATACTTGTGAGTTTGCAATGAGGGTTGTAGTTGGTTCATAAAAATGTATTTGTTAATATAGTGCTACAGTGTGGCTGTATAAAATACCGATCTGCCGTCAGTTACTTACTCTGACAAACTGCCTTTGAGCCGGTCCAGCCAGACGATGTACAGGTGCGCCGTTTGTTACCCGATGTCCGGGTGTACCCCGTATCACAGGTATAGATGCACTCACTGTTGTAGTTGATGGTGTCGGTGCAAGACACCGATCCGCGCGTTGGGTTTGCGAGTCCAGGGGAGCATGTTATCCCTGTAATAACACAAACAACTCTTATATATATTTTCAAACATTGCGTCAGAGATGGAAGAATGGCATTAGTGACAGAATTACGGAAGGAAAAATAAGGAAAGTGAAGAATAGTACAAGGAATGAATGAGTGAGGCAAGGGTGGACGAAATAGAAGAAGCTATTTTCTTTTATCCAGTTAACAACTCATTTGGCGCGAGTGTAGCATAATAACGACCCTTGCATGTTACTTACCCTGACAAACTGCCTGTGAGCCGGACCATCCTGACGATGAACAGATGCGCTGACTGCTACCCGATGTCAGGGTGTACCCAGTATCACAGGTATAGGTGCATACACTGTTGTAGTTGATGGTGTCCGTGCAATACACCGATCCGTGACTCGGCTTTGCAAGTTCAGGAGGGCACGTTACTCCTGTAAGAAAGTCGAACTACTCTTTAACAAAAAGCAAGTAAACTAACAAGTATGTTAGAATGGGTACTGCGTAAATAAATACAATTGTTATATATCATTATTTGTTGTTAAGTTGTTTTACATTATTCTTCAGTGCGAACTAATGTATTCGGAAGGGATTATTATAATAATGTATTTGGTTGTACATCGGCACGTGTGTTCCAATTCATTCATTGTGAATTGTGAGCGAATTGACATTTTACAAATGTTAATGTCCAAGTAAAGTAACCTTTTTTAAACATGTTAAAATCATGTTTTCAGTTTGTTCCTAGTACACAGTTTTAATGTTTTTTAAATATTGGGCCGGAGCGTGGCAATAGCAATCCCTGAAACAGTTACTTACCCTCACAAACTGCGTGTGTGCCGGACCAGTCAGACAAAGTACAGGTGCGCTGATTGCTTCCCGATGTCAGAGAGAACCCCGTATCACAAGTATAGGTGCAGACACTGTTGTAGTTGATGGTGTCCGTGCAAGACACCGATCCGTGATCCGGGTTTGCGAGTGCAGGAGAACACGTTATCCCTGTAAAAAAAGAGTCGAAAGTCTCTTCAACAATAGTTTTTGTTAGAAGTATTGTAGAATTGGTAATGTTAAGATAAATCTTGCATACATTTTAGAATAAATTTTACTTCATTTTGTTGCAGTCAAGTCGTTTTTTTTTAAATCTTATTCGAGTTATATGGAGCATGTGAGCACGTTATCCCTGGCGTCTAAATACTCTCATTAACTATACGCATCTAAAGCCTTGACTACAATCATGACAATTGATGTTAGACTAATCACAATTATGTGTAGTCAAGTTGTGTTAAATCATTCGTACAGTGAAACAACGGTTTTCAATTCGGGTTTATAGGTGTCCTTTAAATATGTCGCTATAATGTATGTTATGGTTCAACGGCACATGTATTTCAATGCATCAGTGCATTGTGGAACATTGCACTTTAACGTTTGTGAATATTCTAACATCTGAAGTGAATATATCGTGAATAAAATATGGTTCGTAGTTTGTTTCCAGCTCTGAATTAATTTGAGGCGCAATGCGACAAACAGCGAGTTACTTACCCTGACAAACTGCCTGTGAGCCGGACCATCCAGACGATGTACAGGTGCGCTGACTGTTACCCGATGCCAATGTGTACCCCGTATCACAGGTAAAGGTACATACACTGTTGTAGTTGATGGTGTCCGTGCAAGACACCGATCCGTGACTCGGGTTTGCGGGTACAGGAGAACACGTCATCCCTGTAAATAGAAGTGCTCTGGTCAAATCATTGTACGATTCTTGAGATTGATATGTGATATTTGTTTGTATAGAAAAGAGTTAATCGATGTTTTAATTTATCCCGATTATTTGCGTGAATAATACGAAGTTTGATAATATGATTAATTTAATATCCGAATCGGGATACTCTTGACTACGTACGAAATGTTAACGTAGTTAATGGATCACTTTTACAATGATCATACTTATTTACAACAAGTAACTGCAATGGATACTGTCTAGATAATATATCACCGACTTGCATCAATCCTAATAGTCAAGTCGTCTTTATATAATCCGCGACTGTTTCTTTCCAACCCGCGAAGAGATATCCCTCCCTCGTTTAATAACGTGTATACTTGTCAATTAACACGTTATTTTCGTTATACCCCGCTCACTTATTCTTCGATGGTCTTGTTTTAAAACTAATTATCTAGGTTCTCTAATTTTCCTTGTTTTGTTTGTTTCACTTTTTTTCCTTCACCAATTCATACTCACGGATACATTTTCTTTAAAACGTGAAACAAAGCTGTGGTTATCAGACAATGTAACGAAAGCCTAACCCTACGATTAGGGTTGATATCACATACCAAGAACGATTATTATTTTTGGGATCTAGTAACATTGTCCAAATCCTCAAAACCTACTTGAAATTTCAGCAGTTCTCTAATACCTTGTTATTGTCGTATAAGCAATACAATCTTGGGACATTTTTCGGTTTTTCCAAATCCATTTCGTTAAAGAGATATTTAAGATTGATTTGGTCAGATATTAAGTGGCTCCGTATAGTTAAGTACGCACCCGTTTCACAATTTGATCCTGTATAATACGGTGCACAGATGCACTCGTACCCAGAGAGCGTTTCCACACACGTAGCGCTGTTCTTGCAGGGGTTTCTCAGACAAGCTGTGTTTGCATACAAACAATAATAGGAAACAAACGGAAAAACAATATGTTTTATCAGATATGTCAGCATATAGTGACCACGAATAGTTACATTTAACTATAGAGAGTCAGTACATTAGCGGTCTGACATACGTATACATTTGTCTTATGTTTACTATAAGAGTTCTTAATGCTTGGTAATTATTGTGATGCGTTTAAAACATGATCGTTGAGACTTGATGTATAACTGGCAACAGGACCATAAAATCATGAATAAATTAAATATTACATGTCAGTACCTGGAAGAGAGCAGACTGCCGACGACTGAGCAGCAGATATTCCCCTCATAGCCCGGTCGATGGGTGCAGAGACTTTCCCCTTTTTGAGCAGCAGTTGCACTGGCTGCCCGCTTGGTGCAACGATGCTCCGGCAGGGCGAGCGTACTGTTTCTTCGCAGCAAAGTGCTCCTGAACATACAAAGGCGAAACATAGTATTTAAAGGGGTCCACGAGGCAGAGAACAGCATATGATTATATGTTTTGGTACCGTTGTGTGATATCAAATAGATGAGTAATTCATAAACAATGCAATTAATTAATTTAATTGACATCACTTACGGTACCATTCTGGACTCATGGTTCCGTAAGCGCCAAATGTTTGCGAGCGCGCCAATTCTATTCACGTCTACGTTTGGAGACAAAATAATCACGGACATAAACAAAAGGTAATCATCGTGTGCAGATCCTTTAATACATGTTGTAGTTTTGTGATGCTTTTTTTTCCAATTATATACATTTTCTGGTAACATATTTTTCTAAACTTGTTGGTGGAATAGACTGCTAAAAAGTTACCTTTTATTTATAAGAATATTATTTTTTGGGGGTAGTACCCTTTAAAGATATGGTTCAGATCTGGTCAAACTCAATTTTAAGTAAAATTAGCATTATAATCTAATAGTTTTTAGTAAACACTTTTTGGTTTTGATAACGGGCATATTTTTGCAAAATCATGTCATATTTCAGGAAATCCATGCCATGTTCGGGCAAATGTACATTACATTCAAGCACAATCGTGTTACTTAGAGGTTAATAAACATTACAAATTAAAGCATGTTATTTTGGGACATTTAAGGTGGGAGGATCGTTTTTTTTTCTTTTTCTTTTTCTACTTGTCAGGTGAGTGTTTCAATCAATTTAATCTTTACAAAAATGTGAATTAGGTGTATGGCAAGCACAGCTATTTATTTGAAAGATAAAGCAATTGTTGATTTATTTTGTAAATACATGTTGGTCAACAACGTTTATCATAATTCGGTATAATAAATAGATTTGTTAACATTGTGCAAAGCCTGATAACTTACTCAAAACAGCTTGATCACAGTCAATAATTATTAATGAGTACACGGTCAGTACAATGAATTATTGAATACCACTATGTACGTTCGTATATTACACGGTCATATAACATTCCTTTACCATGTGATCTTCCCCAATCACTCAATGACACATCAGAGCTCAGAAAATACACATTTCATCATTCATTTGCCAGTTGTTCACATGAATAATATTTGCAATAACATTGCAATGGGATACATGAACAAAATAGCAAGAAAATACATTGGGAAATTTAGGATCAATATGACAAATACGGTTTAAGCAAGATCTTACATTTGTTGTGTATGTGCAAATAGTAGAAATGATATTGCAATTAAAATCACTTTTTAATAAATATAATGTACATTGCTCATAACATGACATAGCATTTCTTTATTAGGACAACTAAATACAAATGTGTAAAATGAGGTAATTCTCACCGAAACCGAGGATGGATTAACCCTGTAAATGCCATAGTTGACTGATGTCTCACTAGTCATGGAACTAGGCATGCTGTCTTGTTTGTAAATGCCAAATTATAAACGAATATTGTATAATTTTTCTTTAGACTAATTACTTCCTACGAAAATTTTCTCTTATCACGGTACTTACCACGAAGTAGGACGACGATGAGAATGACGGGACTAATCACATTGATGTTCATGATGCAGGTTATGGTGCCGGAATACCGCGTGTACCAAGGATGAGCTGGCATGAAAAGGTAAGGCAAGTCTTAGTTTATTTGACATTTTGTAAAATAGTGTCAATAGCTGAATATGAAACACAATCGTGTTTCCTGCTGTCAGTAACATACATATGATTACTAGTTTATGACTTATAATTTATAATTTGACCTAAACAAGACGAAAATAGGGAAAACAATTATGGAGAACAATAAAATGATGCCATTGGTGCAGCTGCAGGGGCACCTGGGTGGGGGGGGGGGGGGGGGAGGGGCACGTGCCCTCCTCCAATAATGCACCCCCAAATAACTAACACAAGAGGACAATGTACATTAAAGATTTAAGGTGTGCCCCCAATAATTCGCGTGCTCCCTAGCATTCCAACCACGCTACGCCAATACGGTGTACCACTCAGTCAGAAAGAACACGCTTGGCAATACTTTGTCCGATTATTGCTGAAGATGTAAACAAACACGAAACTTATAAAATAGCTCCACAAAAAGAGGACAGAGAGTTTTTAATTATCACTATTTAATTGTAATTCGATGTTTCTCGCAATAAAACGTATCCGTAAACAATCTGAATGGAAATGTAATTAATTCATAATTAGAACACAATATTTAACACGGTGTTTTGTTTAGATCGCAAACTAATGTAGACATTTCATTTATAAAGAAAATGCATGGGAGCACAAGCCCACCCACCCACCTGCCCCCTCCCTCTCACACACACACACACACACATACACACACACACACACACACACACACACACACACATAGGCGTACCCAGGGGGGGGGGGGTTTGGGGGGTTTGAACCCCCCCTTTTCAAATTTTAGCCGGTCTCGAGACCACTTACAAGTGGTCTCGAGACCACTTACAAGCGGTCTCGACCCTCATTAACCTGGTCTCGGCCTCGAAAATTTGCGAAGAAACCCGGTCTCGGGCTCGAAAATGTTGAAATTTCTTGGTCTCGGCTTCAAAAATTTTCCACGAGATAATATTGAAACAAATGGCAATTTTCGATGTTAAATTACTAAAATTTTCAAGCACGCTGCGCTCGCATTCGTATATATATATATATAATATTCTACAACCTCGGGTGTTTATATATTACCCTTCAAAACGCAATATCATAACACGAATATACCCTTACAATAATATTGAAACAAATGGCAATTTTCGATGCTAAATTGCTAAAATTTTCAAGCTCGCTTCGCTCGCATTCTTATATATATTATTCTACAACCTCGGGTGTTTATATACTTCCTTCAAAACGAAATATCATAACACGAATATACCCATATAATAATATTGAAACAAATGGCAATTTCCGATGTTAAATTGCTAAAATTTTCAAGCTCGCTTCGCTCGCATTCCGTATATATAATATTCTACAACCTCGGGTGTTTATATATTACCCTTCAAAACGCAATAACATAACACGAATATACCCATACAATAATATTAAAACAATTGGCAATTTCCGATGTTAAATTGCTAAAATTTTCAAGCTCGCTTCGCTCGCCTTAATTACGCCACTCATAAGTCATAAACGAATATACCCATACAATACTACTGAAACAAATGGCAATTTTCCGATGTTAAATTGCTAACATTTTCAAGCTCGCTGCGCTCGCATTCGTATATATATAATATTCTACAACATCGGGTGTTTATATATTACCCTTCAAAACGCAATTATATATTAAACACGAACATACCCATACAATTATATTGAAACAAATGGCAATTTCAGATGTTAAATTGCTAGAATTTCCAAGCTCGCTCCGCTCGCTTCCCCCTCCCCCCACTATAAGAGGGGTTCTCAACCAATGGCCTTGGTCTCGGCCTCGACAAATGTTGACGGACCGTGGTCTCGGTCTTGAAAATTTTGAAGGTACTTGGTCTCGGCTTCGAAAATTTTACAAAATAACCCCCCCCCCCTTGAAAAAATCCTGGGTACGCCACTGCACACACACACACACACACACACTAACAAACACACATACTAAATATCTTGACAACAAACAGTACAAACCTAGGAACTCTAGATACAATTCATCTGTGTACATCAACATGTTCACTGATTTTGTACAAATTTATAATACTTGCATACTTATTATACAAACAATATTTATTTTGTATGAATTTAAATGTTATTGTTTATAAAATCATTACATAATTATAACATAACATGAAGCAAATACTAATTTCTTAATTCTCAAAAATGAACTTAGTCTATACAGGTCTGACCAAATATTTTTTTTTTATTATGACGTTACAAACTCTTAATTCGTGTTAATCTCGAAAAATAATTCAGATATTTTCATGCATGTTTGGCTAAAACGACATTGTTTACCATTTCCCTAAATAGTCGTTTTTTTTATGGTTAAATTCAAATAATCCTAAGTCATTACATCATACATACTCTTAAAACAAGTTTCAAATTGTTTCTCTAACAGTGTTCCGAAAACAATGATTTATTTTGTACATTTGCTAATTGCATCCAACTAATGGACTTCTTCAGTTGTTAGAACTGGCTATAAACAAACTCACCATTACGATACAGTTCTCCTTCAGTTTGTTTCTGATGTGTTCATAGCGGTTCAGGCAGAGATGTTATGATGGTAAAAGTCGTTTGAAGTTTAGAGTAACTCTCGCTAGCATGCATCCAGTCATCTGCCTTTCAAAACTTTGATGCGCAGTGAACACATCCAACCCGATATGCGCAGTCATCTTGCCTGCGTCATGCGAACGTGCATGCGCAAAGCGTTGAATCGTGGGTAGGCGATCACAGATCCTCGTTCACTTCCGTATTAATACAATTTGCAGTCGGTAAAAAGGTAAAATAGGCGGAGCAATTCCATTGGACGACTGATGGGCATAACCTTGAAAATACAAATTTAGGCTGTTTTCAATTCTTATTTTGTCTTAAATTTCTTCATAAATTCGTGTATAAAGTGGATACAATTTTTAACAGATAAAGGCTTTATTTATTTTTTCTGAATTTTCTCCATTGTATTCTTGTTTCTATTTAAACACTATAAAGTTGTCGACCTTATTATTACGTTCACATTGATTGTAATGAAACCATAGATACAACTTAACACCTGGAAGTACAGACATGAATATACATACCGTTTCAATTGTTTATACTCTTGTATTGTCCTTCATAATAGTGTACCATATCTAACGATTGTATAGCACAAACACTGCATCTTTTTAAAGGAAAGATGTTACGTTTTTAGAGCCCTGATATACATTTTTTTAATGGAATGACACTTTGGGACAAAATAAAATGCGAGTATTATTATGACATTCGTATTTATTTACTTGTTTATTTAATTTATGTATTTGTTATTAAATTTAATCGTAATTTTTTTATTAAATTTGTATTACATTTTTGTTTAATTTTGTTATTTTTTGGAGGGGTTGTCAAGGTTAATATAGTTGAAACACAAATAAATAGTAATCGTACCCGTAATGCGTAACATGAGTTAGCACGGAAATGCCCATCAGCGGAGTTCGATTGGCAAGCAAAGAGCAATTACTATTTTTGTTTAACCCGTTCTTTTATTTGGTAGTCATTTGGCATGCTTTTTTTTATTGACCCCAGTCTAAATTTGTTCTGTACCAGTCCTGGGGGGTGTTTCACAAAGATCCTAAGTTGATCTTAACACTAAGATGGTCTTTAAATATTATGAAAAGCCATTATTGTCTTGAAACAGTTTTGTAAAAGTTATGTTGAAATGCATCAAATGTTGATTCAAATCATATATATTTTCTAATTATAAAAGAAATGTCATGAATTTTATGTGAAGATCATGAATCTCTTTGATATATATATGATTTTAATCAACATTTTGTGCATTTCAACATAACTTTTACAAAATTGTTTCAATACACTATTGGCTTTCCATAATATTAAGGACCATCTTAGTGCTAAGATCAACTTAGGATCTTTGTGAAACACCCCCCTGAATGATGTAAAAACATCTGAAAGAGTATTAATCTTTGTCACACAAGACCTCACGTACAATAAGAAATGCAAAACAGTAACAATGTAATATTAACGATGTAATACTTTTGAAGTGCATAAGGTTTTTTTTTTTTTTTTTCATTAAAAACCAAACGAATAGGGAGATAATTAATATTAACCATCTTATTGCATTGTCCTTAACATTTCACGTATAGTCTACAATACCAGTATACACCCGTGAAAGTGAGGGGTTATAATTTTAACTGAGGCATGTCTAAACAAAGCGGGATTCGTTAAAAAATAGAATACTTACAATTAATTTTGATATTTCTCTGTTATACACATATAGTGAGACTAGTTATATCAGTTATTACTCAGTATAATGCAAAATAAATTATGCAAATAATGTAAAAAAATTCACAGTTTTGCCCATAGATACATTCAAACAAAATTGAACATTGATTTTGACTGCATTTGTTTTTGAGACCATTTGAACGAATAACAACCAAGACATTATGAAGAGCGAGGTTATTCCAAATGTTTTCAATTGTTTTGATCATTTGTTATATATATATTTATTTGTTTTTTTAACTATAGTTCAACTAGTTGTTCCCCGAAACATACATGTACAATGAAAACAAGACCAAATAACCGATGTTTGTTCTATTTTATGAAAACTTATATTTCCATATGTTTTTTTTACACAAATCACGAACATTGGCTATCTGGCTGACATGCAAATACAAAGGATCACGTGACTGAGTTACCGTGACTGAGTAACTAAGTAGCTCAGTTCCGATTAAGAAAAAAAAAATGCTTTCAAAGATGCAGAAGACTCAAAATAAAACCAATCACAAAGCGGCGACGCGTTCTAAAGCGATCGGAAAAATCACGGAAGGATGTAGGTATAATGGATATCCTAAGGCCTTATCAGGGTTAAAGTGTAGGTGTAGTTCGGATTCGTCAATAAGTCACACGCTACCATCTTACGAGCGCCTTGCAAGTGATATATGATAACCATTGGCTCAATAGTGTGCAGTGCGCACAACGAGCTAAGATCAAAATGGCGCACCACGGTGTAGCATCCGCACGCTCGATGATCTTTAAATTGATTCGTTGCAAGTGAAAGGGATAGTTACTTATTGATAATGCCTTAATATTAATTTCGTCGATGCGTCAATGCATATCAAAATAGATCCTACATTGACATGATAATAATGGAACGTGCAAGTCCTTGATATATGATGATAAATTAATAAAGCCCTGAAGGGACAGCATCCAAAAAAAAAAATGTATTCAAAAGCGCCGATGTATTCATAATCACTTTTCATTGATGCCCATTCACTTATTTTCAAACACGAACTAGTTCCTACAATTGTTTAAATGACGATATCATTATAATACAGGTGTACAACCCCTTTCCATCGAGACTCTGAAATCCCCGTGGAATGTTTACATATCCCACTCGGTTCCCGTAAGCAACGGGTTAATTAATTAACACTGCGTCACTCGAAATTGAAATGACAAATTCATATTGTCATGACGAGTCGTCCGAGCAAATCTGGCCAAAACGGCAACAGGACAAAAGCTACTTGAACCTTTGTATAGACATGCGTCAATGTAAACTTTAAAATACACCACTCTCTTTCACGGTCATACTGGTATTTTAAAACAACGTGAAATGTTAAAGGTAAGCTTGAAGGTGACAAGGATTACTTCTCTGTCAGATGCTTTTAAACCATTCAGGACTAGTCCGAGAAAAACAACTTGGGATGGTGTCTATGAAGAATGAATGCTATTAGTCTATGAGCCAAGTCCAAAAAGAGCATTATTTTAGGATTTGGCTGCACCCCCGGAGGGGCATGGAAAATTTGGTATCAGAGGAAAGGTCATGAACCCAGCTCCCGAGAAATGCTAACCCCCCGAAAAAATATTTGCTTGTAACCATGGCAACGCCTATTATGTGACACACGCCCCTTTTCACATGAAATGCAACTGAAATTTAGAAAATTTAGTTACTTACCAATTAGTTAATATATATATTTTTAATGTATGTTTCCATGATTTAAACACTATTAATGAAATGAAAAAATCATTCCGGACAGTCTGACATAATTTGTAAGTAAATATTAATCAAATTGTGTTGCCTAGCAACATAATTTTCCCTAGCATCCAATTTGACCTTGTTATATGCTTGCCGTTTTCTTTTTTCAAGGTTATTTTCTTTTCAGAACTGAATATAAAATTCTCTGAGCCATTAATTTCACTTTGATGGACCTTATATTGATTCTAAAGTGATACATTTCAAGAAAAATAAGTATTTCAACAATATTCTCTGATACAGGTGTTTGTTAGGATATGCCTAACCAAACCACCATTTTCATGAAAATGCCATTTTGCTGTACAATTGTGTACAATTAAAATAAATCCAGTCGATTAAGACAATATAACTTGTAAACTTAAGGTTTACAAATATATATGTTTACTTTTTGAAATTATAAATAGACAAGACATAACATTAGTAAACTTGATTGTGCAAAGCTAATTGAATATATTTGATTATCCATGGAGGCAAATGTGTTGCCTAGCAACGACTTTTATCTAGCAACAACATATATGACATATTTCGAGCATTTTTTACCCTTCCTCAGAAATGTTCTGCTTTTTTATGCCTGTATTACTTTGAGTAATCGGTTAACATTGGTTAAACACATTTGCAATACTTAAGTTTATCCATGGATACCGTCACGTTGCCTAGCAACACTATTTTACCTAACAACCACCCATCTAACATACATTTCAAGGGTTATTTTACCATTCCTGGGCACATTTTTTGCTGTGTATGCCTATACATTAGTCAAAGTAGATTCTTGATTAAACTTGATGGTGCAACATAAATTATGAAGACTACTTAGTTATCCATGGAGATCAATGCGTTGCCTGGCAACCACACTGTATCTAGCAACCACACATCTGACTTATATTCCAGTTTATTTCATCGTCTTTCTTGGGATTTTTTGCGTTATATATACGAAAATCAAATAATTGAAGGGATTAAAATGAAACAATATTGCTGTTGGCTTGCCAACATGCCTCCGCTGGACATTACATGGGTAACTCGCGTTAAATGCAATGGATACGCTTACTTCGGTTGTGTGTTCCAAATATTTTATTTCATCTTCAAATATTGATATTATCTCAATGGATTCGGTAGAAAAAGACCAACAAAAATATCTTAATAATAATGATAAACAGCTTTTATATAGCGCATATCACATTGCAGAAGCACGTCTCTATGCGCTTGTATTATTACCCTGGTTGTTAATGGTACAGTTCAAACCCGCACAATTATCTTTCGCACCATCTCAACTCCCCGGGGAGCATACTAGCTAATGGCAGCCATATATGATATATATAGCGCGCATGCAAATTAACACCCAACCAGGTACCCATTTATACTCCTGGGTAGAGAGCAGCAATATGGATTGAATGTCTTGCTGAAGGACATACATGATGGGACATCAATCGGGTTTGAACCCACGACCTCTAGATTTGAAGTCTAGCGTCCATCCGATCGTGCCACACCATCCCCATCTTGAAGGAGTAGTTCAGTTTTTGTAGAGAGGGCTCTGCACAACACATTTGTTTGTGAGGTAATGAAAAACTGATTGTCGAATTTGGAAGAACGTGCAATTTGAATGGCAGAATAAACTTTATTTGGTAAAAATCGGTTCAGAAATGGCTGAATTTGTTAAGATATGTCCAATCGTAATAAATCTGTGCCCCAGATTTATTCGATGTTTTTAAAAATAAAAACAGTGCTTACACTTTTTCAAACATAACAAAAAACGGTTTTACATAGTTGTTGATGATCTCTCTATTTAATCATCATTTCAAAACAAAAATCACATGCATAATTTTGTATGAAAAATGGTTGAAACCATAATGTTTTTTCAGAGAGCGCCCTCTTGTGTTTAAATGGGTCTTTTAAAATGATAACAGGCTTTTTACTTAGTCGTTTTTAATATTGTATACCTTTTGAGCATGGAGTTGTTATAACTATTAGTATGTAAAGTTACCGTGCAGGTTTTGGTAACTTAAGTTCAGCCTTACCAAATCTGTTCTACCTCTTTAAGGTACATACAAAAGGTAAATTCGATTACTCGCGTTAGCATTACATGGCAACATTTCGTTGTACCTACCATGCGAATCTTTTCTGCTATAAAGTAGCCCTGGTTTGTGCTGGTGATACCATAATATGTGTGAGAGCTGCTAATGAGCCGCGCTAGATGAACATTTCTTAACAATGTTACTGGATTCTTTTGTGAAACAAATAGGATACAATTACTTTCTTCAAGATCGTTGCATTATGAAAATGTAAATATTTTGAATGATGCGTCAAACGATACAATACAATAGGTCATTGTATTGTATCGTTTGACGCATCATTCAAAATATTTACATTTTCATAATGCAACGATCTTGAAGAAAGTAATTGTATCCTATTATAAGGTATAGGAGAACCCTACAGTTTAAATGCGTTGTGTGGATTTTGGCAATGTTACTATTTGTCTTAAAGCGTTGTTCCGATTAGTAAATTAGTAACGCGCTGCCACCTTAAGAACGCGTTGCGCGCGACGCGTAATAACCATTAGCTCAATATTATAAACGAGCATAGTTCAAATTGGCGTCCCACCGTGAAGCAGCCCCGCGCTAGGCGATCATTAAATTGATTCGTTGCAAGTGAAAAGGATAGTTACTTTTTCATAATGCCTTCATATTAATTTCAACCAATCAATGCATATCAAATTAGATCCTACATTAGCATGATACTAATGGAACTTGAAAGTCCTTGTTTATGATGAGGAATGAATAAAGCCCGGGAAGAACAGAATCCCCAAGGGCATTTATTCAAAAGCGCCGATGTATTAATTATCACTTTTGACTGATGCCTATCCACCTATTTTCATCCACTAGTCCCTGCTATTGTTAAAATGACGATATTATTAAAACCCCCTTTCATCAATATTCTAAAGACTCCGTGGACTTTTTTTCGTAGCCGATGTATCTATTATCACTTTTGTTTGATGCCCATCCACTTATTATTAAACACGAACGGATTGCCCTACAATTGTTGAAATAACGATATCATTAAAACCCCTTCCCAACGAGATTCTGAAAACCCAGCGGACTTGCTAGGTAGCCCACTCGTTTCCCGTAAGCAAAGGGTTTAATACTCCGTCATTCGAAATTTCAATGACAAAGGCATAAGCATGACGAGTCGCCCGAGCAATGCCGCCCAAATTGTCAATATAGGAGCATTAATCCTTGAAGGTTTGAGTCTAAGCGGTCAGGATATATACTCGTGTATATAGTCATAAATCAATCAAACCCCCTTGAAATTACGTCACAATAAGAGATAAAATACGCACACACGTATATAAATAGCACAGAGTTGTATGTTTAAAAAAAAGATGGCAATTTAAAAGCGGATATGGAAATTGTTTTGTCTTGATATTTACTTGTAAGGTTCTAAGATCGTCGTTACAATTTGAATTTGTCATGGCATTTTGTTTGACACATCGTTGAAAATGTTTTAACTTTTTGTAAAAGAATGGTGGTTGTAATGTCGATATTATTAACACTGCGTCATTAAACAATGACAGATGTGTATTGCCAATAATCAATAGGACCAAGTTCGAGCAGAATCGGACAAGATATATTAACGTGTTTATAATTAAAAAAGGATAAATCCCTTGAAAACCAAAACAATATGAAATTTCATGCAAACGCGTAAATGGCGCAGATTTGTTTGGATATTTACATGTAAGATCGCCATGACAATATGAATTTGTCATTGTCATTTTGTTTGACGCATCGTTAAAATTGTTGTTACTTTCAATTAGAGAATGGTTATATGCAAAGTTATTTAAAGGGTTTGTACAGTTTTGTTAAGGCTGACTTTAGTAACCAACACTTGCAGAATTACATTACAAACTAATACTAGTAGGTATAACTCCACCACAGGCGCCGGAAGTTGGGGGGGGGGGGGGGGGGGGGCAGGAGGGCGGCCGCCCTAAATACAATACAATATTTATGTGTGAGTTTGGGTGCAGATTTATTAGTGTGTCAATTATTTGTTTTGTACTTGAAAAATATATTAAAACTTCCTGATCGATCTATTCATATCACGCTTTACAAAATACAGCCGAAAATCTAGGTATGCACCAGATTGCACAATTTCAAACCCAAAAATGCACCCTCCCCCCACACCGTCGCCCCGCTCAGTCGCTTCGCTCCCTCGCAATGTCTCACTCTCACATCTGGCTCAAGGTTAGCAATCCAGAGTGTGGTTTGACACACACAAATTGTGAGCCCCTTTGAGGTTTTGCCCCCCCCCCCCCCCCCCCCCCACCACCAATCCAAAACTGCTTCCGGCGCGCCTGAACTCCACCATGCACGAACGGTATAACAAATTACAAATGACTATCGAAAAAGCCAGTTATCATTAAAAAAGAGACATTAAAACACAAGAGGGCGCTTTTTAAAAAGGCATTGGTTTCAGCCATTACATTATACATTAATGCGATTTTTTGTTGAAATAATGCTATAACAGAGAGATCAACAACATTTATAATCCCCTTTTTGTAATTTTTTTTTTTAACAAATCATCGAATAAATCTGGGGCCCAAATATATTGGCAACTATTTATTGATATTTCAGCCGTTTTTGGATCAAAACATTTCTTTGTTTTATCAAATAAAGTTATTTTGTCATTAAAATTGAATGTTTTTGCAAATTGTAAACCAAGTTTGTGATTATCTCACACACAATTTGTTTTGGTGCAGCGCCCTATATTACAAAGTTGAACTACCCCTTTAAGCTGCAATCTTATGAAAGCCTCGCGTATCATGTGTAATAACTATTGGCTCAATAGTCAAACGAGCCTAGTTCAAAATGGCGTCCCACAGTGAAGCATCCACACAAGCGAAAAGGCTCGTTACGTATTGATAATGCCTTGAAATTAATTTCGTCCACTCCATGCATATTAAAATAGATCCTACATTGACATGATAATAATGGAACTTGTAAGTCCGTGTTTATGATGATGAAATAAAAGAGCCCCGTAAGAACAGCATCCCCAACGTCATTTCATTCAAAAGCGCCGATTTATTTATTTTTACTTTTGATTGATGCCCATCCGCTTATTTTCAAACACGAACTAGTTCCCGCTATTGTTAACATGAGGATATCATTAAACCCCTTTCCATCGAGATTATGTAAGCCCCGGGGACTTTTTACGTATCCACTCTGCTCCTGTAAGCAACTGGTTAATCAATTAACACTGCGTCATTCGAAATTAAAATGACAAATTCATATTGTCAACACGAGTCGTCCGACCAAATCCTGCCGAAACGTGAATAAACCTTGAACGTTTGAGCCTAAGCGGTCGAGAAATATTATCGTGAAAATAATAATGAATTAATCAAGCCCTGTATTACCTTAAAATAATAGAGATACTAGACACAAACTCGAGTAGCACAGATTTATTATGTTTTAAGACAAGAAGGCGATATAATAAAGCAGATAATAGAAGTTGATCTGTCTACATTTGTACTTGTGAGATCGTCATGACAATATGAATTTGTCATTAACAATTTGTTTGGCGCATCGTTCAAAATTTAATATTTTTGAGTAAGAGAATGCCGAATATGGAGAGTTATTTTTTAGTTGTAATGACGATATTATTAGCACTGCGTCAATTTTAATGACAGATTTGTTTTGTCATGACGCTTGTACGATCAAACCCTGTCAAATAGTGAATAGGACAAAGTTTGAGGGGAATCAGGCAAGATATATTATCGTGTTTATTAGAAATTAATAAATCGTAGAGTAAAAATTAAATATCTATTTATACAAACGCGTAAGTAGCGCAGAACTGTTTTGATATGTACGTGTAAGATCGCCATGCCAATATGAATTTGTCATTGACATTGACACATCGCTCAATATATTGAAATTTGTATTAAAATAATCGTCATATAGATAATTATTTGAGTGTAATTGTTGATTTAACCTAAAGCATTTTCCTTAAAGGAAATCAAATCCCATGAAAGAAATTAAATTGTGTTTAAAGAAGGATTATCACCGAATATCCAGATACCATCCGACCCAATTATTCCATAAGAAGACAAACTGAGATTTGCTATGTGCATCTGCAGCTCTTTCATCGCGCTTTGCATCGCGCCATGATTTGGGTTGCCAAGGGAACTGTTACGTTTTAATAGACCAACCCTGATTGGTCAATTCTATGGAAAAAACACAGCATAGAAGACTTGATTTACCGTATTGTTGAAAATATGTTTCTGGTACAAAATAACTTTTGTTATTATCAAGTAAAAATTTCATAGAGGCAATTTTTGTCTGTGTAATTTCAATCACATTTTTATATCAGAAATACGTTTGACAAGTATTTTTATTACCTCGTTGTTCAATCGAGGTTGACTGGTTTCGAAAAGTTGTAAACAATTTGTAACGAGCACCTTTGCGTACGTAAATTTCTATTCTAAGATATTCTTTCCTATTTTTGTTTTTCTTTAATAACAAAAACAAGTACAGTTTTGTAAGTAATGTTTTCTACTGAGTATTTATCATACAAAGAAATGCTATATGTAACGATCACGCATGTATACGTTAGTAGAGCAGATAAGTGTAAAATATCATGGAAATCGTTCAAAGTTTGATACAAGCAACATACTCCGTATGCAGACTACCTTAGGGACACTTTTTAGAAAAAAACATTTGGACAAGCAAAAATCCAAGATGGCGGCCATTTTCCAAGATGGCCTGAGTTGGCCGATTTTAATAATCTTGGTGCCGTTTTATATGTTTATTGACATGCTGAACACGATGGTGATACATACGGACTCATATGATGGCCAAAATCCAAGATGGCCGCCATGTTTCCAAGATTGCCCCAAAAAGCTACTTTTTGATATAAAAATTGACTGAGTTCGTCGATATTAATTATATTGGTGTCAATTTCGATGTGTACTGATTTGCTAAAACCGATAATGACACATACGGACCCATATGATGGCGAAATATCGACATGGCAGCCATTTTCCACGATGGCCGCCCCAAAACTAATTTAATGGCTAAAATCCCCAATAGCCGCCCTTTTACAATATAACCGTCAAATACCTACTTTTGATAAATACAAATTGAATGGGTTGATCGATTTTGATATTCCCGGTGTCTTTTGATGTTTCTTGATGTGCTGAAAACATTTGTGTTACACAAGGACCTAAACAATGGCGTATCGCTAAGGGATATATGGCTATATAACCCACGGGGGGGGGGGGGGGGGGGGTCGGGGGGCACTCATTTATAATATAATGTAAGACGGGAACGTGCCGCTTACAAAACCCCCGTTTTCACACCCGATTGCCACTCTCAATATACCAGATTTTCAAAAATTGCCGCTCCATAGACCCTGGAATGACTTGGCTAGGTAGTTCTAGTCAGCTCCTTGGACCACCATTTGAGGGTTTCCGTAGGTCTTTGGTAGCTCCAAGTCCATGTATTTTAGTTTTAGTCTGCTCCTTGGACCTCTTAACTCCCGATTAAGGGTTTTGTAGCTCCAAAGATCCTATATGTGTTGCTTGTAGTCAGCTATTAAGACCCCTATATCAGAGTTCCGTGAGGCACACCCCGTCAAAACATTTTAGCGCTCCCCCTTCCCACCTCGGATATAACCCTTCTTTATGTAATTAATTTTGTTCTTGATTTTTGTATAGGCTGCTCCTTTATTGCTATTTCTTATCCCGGAACGCTCTCTTTACCTCATCCTGGTCCATCCAAACCCCTGGCCTCCTGAATATATGCCTAACATGTTTATTAAGAGAATAATACCATTTAGTTCATGTACAGTATGCATAAAACATAATTTTATACACCCAGATCAATTAACATGTTCAGATTAAACTACCTTCTGACCCCTTCTCAGTTGGCATACGGCTTAATACTGGCTACGCCAAGGACCGCTCTACCAAACACAACTGTAGAGATTTTTGCAGCTTCCTTATTATCAGCTTTGGGTCATAGGGGCACTGGCGTAGCGAGTTACGTAATACCTATTCAACTGGGGGGGATATAATCCGATGAATGAATAGCTCATCCCCCCCCCCCCCCCCCCCCCCACTTGAATGGGTATCAATGTCATGTCTACGCCCGTGCATAGGGGTATAATATTATTGTTACAGTATCACACGTTACTATTCGATATGCCACGTATGGTGTTTGGGGTTGGTGTTAGTGCTTATTAAACACTAACACCGGCCTTAGTCACCATATTTGAGATGACTTCGTGTTAGGATGGTATATACAGTGACACGGAGGATTTCAAATATGGCGCCTAAGGCCAATTTTAGTGTTTAACCCGCTGCTTCCGAAAATAAAAGCCCATCTATCGACCCCCAAAACGAGATTCTTTTCACTGATACGAGCCACACGAGCCACACAAAAGACCAGCGGCCGTGTGTGCGTGCAGAGAAATCGATTTTTACGAACGCGTGTCCGCTGGCTTGAGCTAGCTGAGCTAAGACATTCTTTTGTCGTCTTCCGCGCATGCGCTATTCATTCATTCCCTTGGCATCAGCGAGCAGGATCGGCGAGCTAGCTCGTCTCGTTATCGCAGTGCGCGATTACGTAATAAAATAGTAGTCATATCACAACATGCGCTGTAATGTGCATGTTTGGTCTGTAGACCGCCGTGAGCCCAGCGCTGCACTGCCGGTCGCGTTGGGCCAGTGCCAGTTCAATTTATATTGCAGTTCGAGTACTGATCATCGACAATAAATAAATAACAGATCTCTGTCGATACCTCACCTTCTCCCAAATGATATTGTTTACATAACACAATTCCACATCATAACAAATAACTTATATAAAGAAGATCCCGTGAGAAGATATATGCTACTACATTTCTAAAGACTGTGTAAATGTGAAGTTTGTGCGTGGCATGTGTATGTTCATGGTTTGTACTATAACATGAGAATGCACCCCTAGCATGATAGGTATATTGGTAATGTTAGCATTTATCACGTTCGCTATAGAAAAAAAAGGGCTAGCAGGCGTGTTGAGGTCCATGCAAAGAACAAATGAAAATGTAGACATGATCGATGAATAAATTTGTATCATATCGTTCGTACCCGATTCGTTCTACATGTACTTTCTTTGGCTGCAAGTTATTCCGATCAATAACTAATATTTTGTTTTCTTCAGTATAATTTTCCAAAGCGAGCAGTGCAACGATTTATATTGTTTTGCTATTTTGATTGATAA
Organism: Echinarachnius parma; assembly: GCA_037951105.1. NCBI lineage: Eukaryota > Metazoa > Echinodermata > Echinoidea > Clypeasteroida > Echinarachniidae > Echinarachnius > Echinarachnius parma. The sequence continues at coordinate 88,368 of JBAMJV010005423.1, forward strand.
TTGGATAGTTCAGAAAACCCTTGAGAGTATTGGCTTCTTTCTTGCCAGTGTATTGGTTTGTAACATAGTTGTAATAATTTGTATCGCTTGTATCCTATAGTCTCATGAAATAAAATAAAAACAATTATATTATATACATTTTTGTTGTAGTTTAGACGTCAATTAGCATGAGCGCCAACGGGCAAACATTTTTCTCATTGAGACTAAAGTCCAACCCGAATATTTACCCGACAAGCAACAACAAAAAAGGAAGAATGAGATATCATTTGATGTCCGAAAAACAGTTTTGTGTGTGTGTTTAGTATAGTACGAATATGGTTTTGACAGAAAATAACGCCATTTTGCACTAAGACACGATTGTGCCCGAATATGACATGGTTTGCCTGAATTGTCATTATCACAACTTCCGGAGGGGGAGGGGCAGGGGGGGGGGGCTGTACGCCAGGGGCGTCGATCTGTCCGGAAAACACAATATATTGGTGGGGCGAGCTCGCCTCCTTTACTTATGTCAATGTATGTGAATAAGCGTATTACTATTTTTATAGACGTGTTCAAATTCGATTTCTAAGTATCCTCGAATCGATGTTTTGCATGATAATGAATATAAAATGATATTGGTTGATTTTGGCTTGTAATTTATAAATTAATTTCATTTCATATGGAATGTTATGAGAATAAACAATATCCCTTGTTGATTGCCCTGAAATTCAAAGTAAAATTAATGTTCTGCTTGGCGTTACCAGAAGGCCCTAAAATAAGGGGAACTTTGTGAAAATGTTGTGTTTGTTTTATTTATCTTGTAATTATGTCTCGCTTTATTAGGGGTTCTCAAACAACCTATCGCCAAAAAGGCTTGATATATTTGCGGCTCTCATCCCTGGTGTACCTGGGAGGAAGTAGTAGAAATTATTGTTACAAATGCTTGTCGGCGCTTTGGCTTGATTGCCGACACAAATATGGTAATAATTGTAAAATGTTCATTGTTATGAAGCATAATGCAGCAAATTATACGAACCATAAAACATATTTATTACTGGGGGGGGGGGGGGGGGGGGGGGTATTGTATGTCAATAAATTCGTTGCACTACACGTACACGGGTATGCGTAATTTTATTAGTGGATTTATCGGCAAAAGTTTTGAATTTTTCATAACTTGCACTAGTTGCGAGTAATCGATGACAAGACAACAGTGGCGGATCCAGGGGGGGGGGGGGTTTAGGGGGTTTAACCCCCCCCCCCCCCCCCCCCATGGCTGCCAAGTGAAAATGTATCAGTGAAACAAGTGAACAAAATCACTTACGGGGGTTTCAAAATAGCAAACAAAAATCGCCGAGAGGAGGGACACCCCCCTCTCGGACTCTCCCCCCACTTTCAAGTCGCCGCTACGCGGCTCGTGGACGGCTCATTGGGTCAACCCCCCCCCCCCCCCCCCCCCCCTTAGCAAAAAGCTAGATCCGCCCCTGGACAGTATATTCGAGGCGTCAAGTAAATTTTACGTGTGATTTTGTTCGGCACTATTCAGGGGGATTAAAAACAGGGCGGGGCGGGCACTACAGTAAAGATAAAAGAGCGGAGAGGCATAATAGCGTGGCGTGTGTGATTGGGCGTGTATTGTTCTCATAAAGTGACAGGAACACCAGTGACTTGATCTACAGAAATCAAGACACAAAAGACATCCTGCTTCTTGCTGTAGCTCATCATGTTGTTATTATGTTGTCGCGTTACCCAAAAATCGATTTTATTTATTTTTTTTTTTTTTTTTTTGACCTTTTGACCTTTTCAAAACTTTGTTTAGATGGGCTAAATATAAAAGGGCGGCATCATGATAATGTTGATAGAGCCTGTGGTTGTATATCAATAGTACAAATACTGGGCGGGGGCGCGTGGGTTGGCGTGTATTATTCCGAAGGAAGTGCAAGTTGTACTGTCTGTTCCACAGAAATCCAAACACAAAAGACTCGATCTTTTGATGCGCTACTTTGAAGCGTGTGTTCGTGAGAAAGAAATTATAAAACAGACTGAAACGTAAAAGCGGTTTGTATGCTTGTTGGTAGTTTGTACAAAAAACATAATTATTGGGTCTTCAACAGCAGTTCAAAGACGCTGTCATAAAAAGTGTTTTTGCGCAGCTTTACTTCAAAGCACTTTTTCACATTCTGAAATAGACAACTAAACCCTATAGCAAAATAAGAAAATAAAGCGCATGCAGAGGATACAGATGAGAAATAATATTACTTATTGAGATTGCATAATTATAATCAGCAGCATCGCCATCATCGTTATCATTATCGTCATCATCATCATCATCATCAACATTGTAATCATCATCATTATCGTGATCATCATCATCTGTACCATTTTAACCAAACATAATCGTCATCAATATAATTTTCATCACGATAATTATTATCATCGTCATCACAATAATTATTATCATCGCCATCTTCATCATCATCATCTTCATCAACCATTATCGTGTTTATCCTCGTCATCATCCTCCCCATCAACATTATTTTGATCATTATCATCATCATCACGATAATTATTATCATCGTCATCATTATCATCATCTTCATCAACCATTATCATGTTTATCATCGTCGTCATCATCCTCCCCATCATCAACATTATAAGCATCATCATCATCATCGTCATAATCACGATAATTATTATCGTCATCATCACGATAATTATTATCATCGTCCATCATCATCATCATCTTCCTCAACCATTATCGTCTTTATCCTCGTCGTCATCATCATCCCCATCAGCAACATTATTGTGATCATCATCATCATCACGATAATTATTATCGCCATCATCACGCTAATTATTATCGTTATCATCATCACGATAATTATTTTCATCGTCATTATCATGTTTATCATCGTCGTCATCATCCTCCCCATCATCAACATTATTGTGATCATCATCATCATAATCACGATAATTATTATCATCATCATCACGATAATTATTATCATCATCATCACGATAATTATTATCATCATCATCACGATAATTATTATCGTCATCATCACGATAATTATTATCGTCATCATCACGATAATTATTATCGTCATCATCACGTTAATTATTATCGTCATCATCACGATAATTATTTTCATCGACATCATCATCATCTTCAACCATTATCAGGTTTATCATCGTCGTCATCATCCTCCCCATCATCAACATTATTGTGAGCATCATCACCATCGTCATAATCACAATAATTATTATCGTTATCATCATCACAATAATTATTTTCATCGTCATCATCTTCATCATCTTCAACCATTATCATGTTTATCATCGTCGTCATCATCCTCCCCATCATCAACATTATCGTGATCGTCATCATCATCATCATCATCATCATCAGAACAAATAAATATTAGAGTGCAATGGATAATATTATGTAAAATATAACGATACTTTATTTCACAAAGCCATTTAGCTCCTTGAAAACGTGTGACATGTCAAAACAATAAAACAATTCATGTTTGTAATTCCTTATCATAATGTTAGCATCATTCATTTATCTGGTCATACATTTATAAACGAACATGTACTTGAATACAATGCAAATCAAACAATTATCGTCAATGGAGTTTTGGACATGAAAAATTAACAACCAATGCATGCACGGTACAATAATAAGTCAAAATCACTCAAGTAATGGATGGATAGTGTACATCTATCAAACTTATCACATTTTAGCTTAGTATACAATCATACATATTGCAAGTGTACTAATATATTACACATGAAGTCAGTTTTAAATTCTGAGTAAAAATATGGCAGTGTGGCAAGACATTGAACATTTACTACATACAGTCATCTTTGGCATTTCAGAAGTTTGTCAACTGATAATCATTCAAAACAAAAACAAAATTACAAACTTCTTGATAAAAGTGATACAAGGGATACAAATTATCACAAAACATAGTACTATATGGAGCTATACGAATCATAGCTTACATTGTAAGGCTGTCGATTTCGGGTATATTTACTACCCGGGACTCGCGATACTTTTTCGGGCGAGTCCCGGGTACCCGAAATTTATAAATTTGTTGATTTCACTATAGGCATGTCACGCCGCTGGGAAACATGTTCATTCAAGTGACAAAAATGCAGCGCATTTATGACAATAAATCATCTTATAAAATACAGCAAATTCGTAAATCAATTTTTTGCTTTTTTTCGGGATATCGAGTATCGATTTTTGCGCCCGGGACATTTTTCGGCGGGACCCGGGTACCCGGGACTCGTCAACAGCCTTATTACATTGTATACAAATCAGCACATTTTGTCAAAGTCCATCATAAATATTGCAAGTACATGTACACTAAGAAGAGAGGAAGTATGTTTCATATCAAACAAAACATGGCAAAATTGCAAGTCATTTACATTACATGGCAAGCATTTCAGATATTTACAAAAATTGAAATAACTCAAGATATTCATGTCATAAGTGTGCAAATCAACACACTACTGTTTGTGTCTGTATCACAATCCATCAAGTGCAATCACTTGACTTGACTTTATAACAAGTGTGCAGAAAATTATTTTCCCAACATGACACAGCTGTAAATATTATGTCTATGTTAGAATCAATCAAGTAATGGATTTATTCAAAATCAGCATGTTTCATCAAAGTAAATAATCAATACATTCAATGCACTAACACGTGAAAGACAGTTCAATGAAATCCAACAAAAATATGGCAATACATACATACCCAGGTAGCAAGCCAACGTTGGACCAACGTCGGAAACTTGCAAACTCGTTGGAACTCGTTGGACGTTGGACAATCTCGTTGGATCAACGTTGGACCAACATCGGTAACTCGCAGTGAAAAAGAAGTTGGACAATCTCGTTGGACCAACGTTGGACCAACATCGGTAACTCGCAGTGAAATGTACGTTGGACAATCTCGTTGGACCAACGTTGGATCAACATCGTTAACTCGCAGTGAAATAGACGTTGGACAATTTTGTTGGACTAACGTTGGATCAACATCGGTAACTCGCAGTGAAAAAGACGTTGGACAATCTCGTTGGACCAACGTTGGACCAACATCGGTAACTCGCAGTGAAAAAGACGTTGGACAATCTTGTTGGACCAACATTGGACCAACATCGGTAACTCGCAGTGAAATGGACGTTGGACAATCTTGTTGGACCAACGTTGGATCAACATCGGTAACTCGCAGTGAAAAAGACGTTGGACAATCTCGTTGGACCAACGTTGGACCAACATCGGTAACTCGCAGTGAAAAAGACGTTGGACAATCTCGTTGGACCAACATTGGACCAACATCGGTAACTCGCAGTGAAATGGACGTGGGACAATCTTGTTGGACCAACGTTGGACCAACATTGGTAACTCGCAGTGAAAAAGACGTCGGACAATCTCGTTGGACCAACGTTGGACCAACATCGGTAACTCGCAGTGAAATGGACGTTGGACAATCTTGTTGGACCAACGTTGGACCAACATCGGTAACTCGCAGTGAAAAAGACGTCGGACAATCTCATTGGACCAACGTTGGACCAACATCGGTAACTCGCAGTGAAATGGACGTTGGACAATCTCGTTGGACCAACGTTGGACCAACATCGGTAACTCGCAGTGAAAAAGACGTTGGACAATCTCGTTAGCCCAACGTTAGACCAACATCGGTAACTCGCAGTGAAATGGACGTTGTACAATCTTGTTGGACCAACGTTGGACCAACATCGGTAACTCGCAGTGAAATGGACGTTGTACAATCTTGTTGGACCAACGTTGGACCAACATCGGTAACTCGCAGTGAAGAAGACGTTGGACAATCTTGTTGGACTAACGTTGGACCAACATCGGTAACTCGCAGTGAAATTGACGTTGGACAATCTCGTTGGAGCAACGCTGGACCAACATCGGTAACTCGCAGTGAAAAAGACGTTGGACAATCTTGTTGGACCAACGTTGGATCAACATCGGTACCTCGCAGTGAAAAAGACGTTGGACAATCTCGTTGGACCAACGTTGGATCAACATCGGTAATTCGCAGTGAAAAAGACGTTGGACGATCTCGTTGGATCAACATCGGTAACTCACAGTGAAAAAGACGTTGGACAATCTCGTTAGACCAACAGTAATGAGTGGACTCAAGTAGAATTACAATCATAAATAGAAGTGCGCCATCCCCGGTGAATTACCATATAGGATCGATATGTATATGATCGGGTGTCAAGAAACCATGTATGAGTTGGGCCATCGATCTACAAGCAGTTAATAAAGTAAGCTTTCAACTATACTCGTGTGCCTACTTGTATTATATTACAACATGCATTGTCTGAAGTGAAAGTGACTGTATGTCTGATTCGATTCGCCATGACCTGTGTTGTAGAAATGCTAATTTGAATCCATTTTGGGAGGCGAGCTTCACGGTTGATGTGTGACCGGATATACCATCCAGAAAACGCTTTATTGAGAACTGTACTGTTCGTTATCAACGGTGCATAGCTGGTAGGAAGAAAGAGCTCCAGAAGAGGCAGAAGCGATACTATGACCAGGGTGCCAAGTCGCTGCCGGTGTTGAAGTCTGGAGAACGTGTGTACTACCAAGTGGGAAAAGAATGGAAACCTGGCGTAGTGACAACTCAAGATTCAACGCCCCGCTCGTACCACATCCAGAGTGAGAAAGGTGGGCGGTATCGCCGGAACAGACATCATCTAAAGAAGCGTCGCGCACCTGAAGGTAACATCCATGTTCCAGTAAACGAGGAAACGGAGGTCCCAGAAGCGTGCTGGAGTGAGGTGAAGCCGCCCTCGCAAGAACGTGACAGGCGCTACCCACTTCGACGTCTCAGACCCCCGGATAGATTAGATTTGTGATAGAGATGAATACCATTTAGGGCAGAATAATCCCTTGGTATCATCTAGGCGTTGGGTAGTCCACCCTGGCACTAGCACGTTAAACCATTTTGCATTAAGGTAAATGTCGGTCTTACATAGGGGATGACAACCGTACGAAAGGGGCAGAATAATCCCCTGGTTCCATCTTCTGGGTGTCGGGTAGTCTACCCTGACACTCAAGTTTGTAATTTACCAGTATTTATTATTGTTATGCCAGAGTTACACATGGCATTTCGCCTACTTGTATTATATTACAACACCAACGATGGATCAACATCGGTAACTCAAAGTGAAATGGAGGTTGGACAATCTCGTTAGAGCAACGTTGGATCGACATCGGTAACCCACAGTGAAACGTTCGTTAATCCAACGAGAATCCAACATTTCACATCTGTTGTTCACTACATGTAGCTGTTATGTTAGAAAAGGTAATTTTTTTACTCGTAGCACAGGTGGTCAAAACCCCCTTGAATAATAAAAGGATTTAAAATTAGCTGCTGAAAGCAGGATGTATGCCATCGTTGGATCAACGTTGGTTCAACGTTGGATGAACGTTGGTTATTATTCATGAATATTCATGAGTGGTTATCATTGACTGCAAACAGCATTAATAATCATGTTATTTGATTGTTCAGAATGAATCCAATGTTATTATTTACTCATTATTTGAAATATATGTAAGTTATTTATCTACAAAAACATTCTAAAGGTTTGTTTCCATGATGTATTTGTGTAAATTCTTAAAACTTTATCCAAACATTCAACTTTATCGAAATACCAACCATCAAACAAATATTAACACAGAAGCTAGGTTATATAAAGCTGAGTGGATGATGTAGATGTAGTGAGTGTAGGAATAGGAATAGGACTATATGGATAGGAATAGGACTAGGAATAGGGTTAGGGTTAGTCTTAGGTAAAGGCAAAGCTAGGATAGGATGTTCTAGATATCACCAATAGGCGTGTCATATGAATATTAATTTAATTTTTTTAGTACGGTGAGACGTTGGTCCAATGTTGGACCAACGTTGGACCAACGTTGGATCAACGTTGGACCAACGTTGGAGAAATGTTGGTGAATTACGCTGGACCAACGTTGGATGCTTGTTGGAGACATGTTGGATGCTTGTTGGAGACATGTTGGATGCTTGTTGGATGAGTGTTGGAGACATGTTGGATGCTTGTTGGAAATATGGTGGATGCTTGTTGGACACATGTTGCTTTGACGTTGGATCAACGTTTGCGTACGCCCAACCAACGCTGCTCCAACGTTGGCGAATACAAAATACCAACCTTGGATCAACGTTGGAAAAGCGTTGGTCCAACGTTGACAAATGACAACTTTCCAACGATGGACCAACGTTGATCCAACGTTGGTATTTTGTTTTCGCCAACGTTGGAGCAGCGTTGTTTGGGCGTACGCAAGCAACGTTGGTCCAACGTTGCCGGACAACGTTGGACCAACGTTGCCGAAAAAATTGGACAACGTTGGTCCAACGTTGGACCAACGTTGGCTTGCTACCTGGGTAGTCATGAAAATTGTGATAAAGGATCACACAAAATTACAAACATGAAAATGCTAACACTTCAAGAAAATAATGTCAAGCTTTATAACAATTGTGAAAAAAAAAACAACAACATCAAAATGATAATACTTCAAGGAAATAATGTCAAGCTTCATAATAATTGTGATTAAAAAAATACAAACATCAAAATCCTATACTTCAAGAAAATAATGTCAAGCTTCATAATAATTGTGAACTGAGATACAAATTATCACAATATGGTACATGTAGTGTGAGCAGATCGTCAAACGTGTTCGCATATTTCAATGATAATAATCTACACAACTGCCACTGCCATCCTATCAATGTACTGTTGAATGAATAAGTTACAAATCTGGTGAACAACCTGTTCCATGATCATTGATAAAATAATTGAATAATTGAAGAATACTTTCTCGTTCGAAGTTTGGAATGTGATAATAGTTCAAGAATCAATCAAGTACTGCATATCTGTAACAGCCAACTTAGTCAATAAAATTGTCAATCGTCATTATTGCAAGTCACTAACATGTGAAAGGTAGTTCGAAGTTCAATACAAAGTATGGCAAAACGGCAAGATATGAGAATTATAAATGTTGCATATCCCTGTACATAAATGAAGATAACATCATATACCAAACAAAAATTGATAACAAATATTGCAACAATGAAAACTGCACAAAAGATATTATTAGCACAAGATCAAACGTGCCATGTCAAAGTACAAGTATTCAACCTGTGCGGTATTTTACTTTCGTGTGATATGCCTCAAAACAAAGTGGATGCAATGGTATGTTGCACTTTTTACAAATGTATCTGGTTTCTGGTCGAGTGGTTTCATCCCCTTGCTTCTTTCGTCTTCCCAAGGGAGGCGGCTTGCACACGGCACAAGGACGGGTGGGGTTCTCCTTGCCTTCGGTGGGTGGAAGAATGGCTGGCCAATGCTGGGAGTTCGCGTATTCTAATCTCATAATGTTTTCGTCACTTTTCCTTCCTGCCCTTCCAGGTTTGGGCCGATCGGAACTCAAAGATGCAACATACGTGATAAGCTCCTCGATAAGCGTAAGCACAAAGTTGAGATGTTTCATCTTCTTCGGCGAGAGGTGACAATATACAATGTATGCGTTTGTCACAGCGACATCATTGAGGTGGAAAATGAGTTTCTTGTACCATTTTAGTGACTTCCTCATGTCTGCATACTTGTTGGTGAGGAAGTCAGACAAATCTACGCCCCCCATGTATTTGTTGTAGTCCAGAACTATCTGTGGTTTCCTAATTGGTTCTCCCGTGACCCTGTCGTTCTTCCCTGTGTCTGCGAATGTGGTTGAATGCAAGGTCGACAGCATCGACACGTCCCGCTTATCATGCCAGAGCATCGCAATGATTTCCTTGGCCCGTTTGAAGATGGTGTCCCCCCGTTTCAGTTTTTGTGCTGGCTTCAAGTTCTTAGGCATTTGTTTCCTATTCATCCTAACAGTTCCACAAGCATGAGTCTTTTTCCTAAATAAAGCAGAAAACAGAGTTGGGCTAGTATACCAGTTGTCCATGTATAATCGATATCCTTTGTTGAGTAATCCCACCATCATTGATAACACAAGTTCTAAGATGCCTGATCCATCCTCAGCTTTACCAGTATAAAGACGAAATGTCCAGGTGTAGCCGGATGTATCGCATATCTTGTAAGCTTTCATTCCATACTTGGCAGGTTTCCTAGGGTTGTAGGTCTTGAATGAGAGCCGGCCGTAAAATCTGATGAGCGCTTCATCGATGGAGAGCGGAAAGGAGTGAAGACGTGGTGGAACGCAGAAGTGACAGCATCGTAGAAGGGTCGGAGCTTGAAGAGAGGATCAAAGCCGGGGTCTGTACGAGGCTTGGCGTTCTCGTTGTTATTGAAGTGAAGATATCGGAGGAGTAGTTGAAAGCGATCCCTAGTCATAGTGAGGCTGAAGAATGGTGTAGCGATGATCTTTCGTGTTGACCAGAACAGCTGGGTGACTGGCTTGCCGATAACGCCCATCAGCAAACACAGCGCCCAGAAAATCATCAGTTCACCTAATAAAAATTCAAAAAAATAATAATCAAATGTTATAAAACATTGCTCGTAAAATAAATATGATAATGATGATGCCCATCAGCATACACAGACTCCAGAACATCATCAGTTCACCTTATATAATGAAGAAACAAATTGTAAAAAAATTAATGAGAACATGTTATAAAGCATTGCTCATAAATGACAAGTTGACAACGCCCATCAGCATACACATTTCACCTTATATAACAAAGAAAAAAATTGAAGTGGGACTGAGTTCGCACTACTTTCTCATGGTGGTTGGTCAAATTAGCAGGTTTATCTTTACACCCTGAATGGTCATCATACTCGGGGAAATGATGAGCCTGGAGTGGGCTATGACATGTTTTTGAGATTTACATACTTGGATCCATATAGGTGATAGCTGGGTGACTAGTGTCCGAGTCAATGTGTAATAAATTATACTTACAACCCAAACTGAATCATTAAAGAGAAGCAAATAACAGACCAAACTCTTACAAGATATGTTTGGGTATATATCGTAAAAAGGACCATGGCGTTGCCAGTCTCAGGCTATGAGCCTAATAATAATAATAATATACTCGATATAGCGCTAAGCGCTTTACAATGATAATATTACCCCCGGTCACAGGATACAATGCAAACGAGCACACATTGTGTGCACCATCTCCACTCCCTGGAGAGCTGGGAGGGTGGTGGTGGAGATTTGGACATGCTAACCGGGATGTGGGGGAAATAATTGGAAAAATGGACTCCAAACACGTTGAATTTTTTTTTTGCAATTGATTGATGTTATGCTGAATACACAGTTTCAGGGCATAGGCAGCATTTATCCAACATGGGGTTGGACGATGCACGGCATTGTAGCTGGTTTGTGCGTAGCATAATCGCTTTAAAAATATTGGTGAACACAACATTTATAAGGAACCTTAGTGCGTTCATAATGATTTTAATCGTATACAATTATTGTCACTCATTCATCTCAAAAGTCCAGAGGCATAAACAAAGGACTGCCACTGATGAGAGGGGTGGCAAACAAAGTTTTAGAGCAATATTTCCTATAGCCTTTGCAAGTGAACTCGTGATTTTCCTAGGGAGAGATGGCTAATCCCTCCTGTATCCCCCTAGCTACGCCATCTTGGAAAATGGCCGCCATGTTTGATTTTACCATTATTTAGATCCATAATTTGTATGAAAATAGTTTTCAGCTCATCAAAAAAACCTTTTAATCAGTACAAAGCTTATTAGAATCAGCCAACTAAGTTAGTTGAAAAATTGTAAAATGCTTTTTGACAACCGCCTTGAAAAATGGCCACCATGTTGGATTTTCGCCATTTTATATGTCTGTATTTATCCTAATCGTCTTCTGCATATTATCAGGTCACATATAAATCGCAGCAAGATAATACAAATCGGCAAACTCAGTCAACTTTTATATAAAAAAATTAGCCTTAGCGGTCATCCTGGAAAGTGGCAGCATCTTGGATTTCTGCATTATATTGGTCCGTTTGTATTACAATCGTTTTAAATATGTCAATTAACATTTAAATTGACACTAATAAGATTATTACAATCAGCCAGCTCAGTCAATTTGTATATAAAAAAGGAGCTTTTGGCAACCATCTTGAATAAATGGCTGCCATCTTGGATTTTTGCCATCAAATGGGACCGTATTATATCACCATCGTTTTTAGCATATCAAGAAACATATAAATCAACACCGAGATTATCAAAACTGGCCAACTCAGTAAATGTGTATATTAAAAAGTAGCTTTTGGGGGCCATCTTGGAAAAATGGCGGCCATCTTAGATTTTGTCCATGATATGGGTCCCTATGTATTACCATCGTGTTCAGCATGTCAATAAACATATAAATCGACGCCAAGATTATTAAAATCGGCCAACTCAGTCAATTTTTATATCAAAAAGTATCAAAAAGTAGCCATGTTGGAATTTTGTTTGTCTAAATGTTTTTTTCTTCTAAAAAGTGTCCCTAAGGTAGTCTGCATACGGAGTATGTTGCTTTATCAAACTTTGAACGATTATTACACTTATTATTATCTGCTCTACTACGTTGCTGGTTTGGCTTCTGCACAATATTCATCACGCGTAGCGCTGTTCACAAAACCAACCCACTTGTCCGATAAATTCTCGCAAAAAAGTGGGCACTACAAATTACATTAAAGGCGTCAAATTTGTAAAATATAAATCGTAATTTCTCGAATTTAAGTTTTTAATTAAGGCCAATCATTTCCTACATAATTCTGAACTTTTCTCTCCTGGGATGGGATGGAAGCCTTTCCATACCCTCTCCGCTTGGTTCGAACAACCAAACGCTTGGCATGTTGAAGCATGGCGCAGCACATGTCCACAAATACGTCACAGATCCAGGGAAAATAAGTATAAACATGGCAGCTCTTAACCCTAGAAAGACTGGGCTATTTTGAACCTTTCAAAAACGGGGGGGGGGGGGGGGGGGGGAGAGGGGGAGGGGGGGGGGGGGGCTAAAAGGGCCCCCCTTAAATCTCGGCAACTGACACTCTGATCGACTTAAAATTTGACATCGTGATAGATGTCTATAAGGTCTACAATAGTTAAATAGTTAAAAACATAGTTAAAACAGAAAATTGTAATTAGAATATTATATTTAGAGCTAATTAATTATGCGAAAATTGTATTTTTTTGTATTTTTTGTGTTTTCTCGGCAATCGAAACTCCGATCAACTCCAAATTTGGCATGATGATATATGTCCATGAGCTTTACAATATTGCATAGTTAATTGTTTTTGTTCTAATTGTAATATGCTAATTAGAGCTAATTAATTATGCCCAAATTGTATTTTTCGTATTTGTTGCATTTTTCTTTATATTTGGAGATTCTTATCAAACAAAATTGTCTTCCTAGTGCAGTATACATGCTAAGATTATATAAATTGACCCAATCTCTGATAAAACAACAGGATAATCATGAACATTTATTTCTTTTTACCGTTTTCTATATTTGTCTTTGTTTTTATCCTTTTCTTTGTTTTTCTTTGTATTATTATCTATATATTGTATTGTTTTATGCAAATGAGAATACTAACATTACTTGTGAAAAGATGGGTGCAAATCTGCAACATAAAAGGTGCATGTAAAAACTGTGTGTGTTATATACATGGAAGAATTAGGACAACTTATAATTTTCGGTGACATGCAATAGCAAAATGTTACGTAACACATGGATTGTTGACCCGGTGTGCGCAAATTTGGTATCAAAAGTTGTGCAAGACTCTAAGGAAAAAAGTCGCGAAGTGGCACCGTAAAATATTTAAGTGTTGCGAAGTAATCGCGAAAACGCGGAGGGGGGTAGGGGGGGGGGGGGGGAGGGCTAAATCACACCCCCCCCCCCCCCCCCCCCCAGTCTTTTTAGGGTTAAGTGCGGTGAATTCTCACCGAAGCTCATTACCGCGACTCCTTTCGAAGTTTGTTGTGAGCTCGTCGGTGGTAAAATTTAGTGATTGACATATCAGATAAGATTAATAATGTTAATAATACATCATTGTGAATTAAATGCTTGGATTTTGGTTTCCTTTAACTTGCGGGAGTGTTGATAATACAAATAGCATGCCAACCGACCGTACGATAAATAGTATAGGCACACGTTCCTGACATGTTAAGAATGGAAAGTGATAGGTGATAAGTATTTACTTCATTCTGGAAAGAGCCTATAGATGATTAATACATGTCAATGATTTTGATGTGTACATTTTGAGAAAATATATTTAACGACACACAAACCCACACACACACACATACAACGTTTTATTGTTATAATCATTACTATAATTTTGTATATTTTTGTTTCAAATGTCAGCATAATGTTTATACTATATTTGTGTTTTAATTTTTTTTTTACAAATATTCTTTGGTAACATGCCCACCACTCCCGATTGCACCTGCCAAGGACCAACATAGTTATGACTGTGCCCCCGAACAAATATGATATATGAATATAAAATTTAATGTCAATAACTCAGAAATAGTTCGCCCGAAAGACGCATCAACTATCAATTTTCAGATCGGAATAAATCGTGTTCTAATTATAAGTAGAGAAGTTACACAAATGAACCCCTAACACACCCACACAAACACCCACAAACTCATACAAAGGATATACACACAAACACACGTACGCCCATTACACATTACACATTATACGCATACTTTTTATTTCTGTATTTTTTCTATCACATAATTATAGCATTAATCAACATGAGGCAACACATATCATAGGCCATTGCATATAGTTTCTATCTCCTAAAAAAGGGTTATGAATGATAACAATACGCTTTATTTCACTGTAAGTTTACTGTAAGTTACTGCTCTCAACCCAGGTTTAGTAAATGGGTATACCTCGCATGAATGTATTCCTTAGAATGCTTCGTATACCTTTAAGGCAGCTCGGCTATGTAGCCGGTGTAATGCCGTTACGTAGTTGCTGCATGCATTGTACAGTAACTGTACAGTGTAGCAACTACGTAATCTACATTATAAAATTATCGACTCGTAGAAAATATGCGAGTGTCATAAATTACAGGGCGCACATGTAAAGCAGATTTTTAGCATTTTTTTGGGGGGCATTTTTTAGCATTTTAAAAAACTGAGGTTGCCTACCCTGTATTTTTAAAGAAGACAAGAATAAATAAAATAATAATACATAAATAAACTAGATCACAAGTATAATGTACATGTATAAATTTAGGTGTTCTTTCGGGGGGGGGGGGGGAGGGGGGAGTGTCATAACTAAGTAATGAGGAGTGTTTGGCATGTAACCCCCACTGTTTTGAAAAAAATAAAATAAAACAAATATATATATGTCGCCCATAATTCAAGTCCCATCAAACCAAACATCAGTCGTAACAAGAAAGCCACTCTTAGTGCATGGTAAGTATTTAATGATGAATATAACTAGAAAGGTGAAGCAAAATATATACATAAACTAAAGCAAATTATTAAAACAAGTAGTTAATGGATACTTGATTAGCACAGCCACTCCCCGTTCCTCCAAAAGTATACAATCCAGCTTCTGAAATGTAATCCTGTCCGATATTAATGATACTTGTATGTACATTTATTTGCTCCTCGTATATGCCAAGTGTTTTTGTTTTAACATCCAGTTAATAATTGTTCCAAAATATGTTAAGTTACATACAAATATTATATTGGATATAGAGTATATATTGCCTAATTTTAAGTTATCTCAAGGCGCTTTACAAAGTAAATGAACAAAAACTGACATTCTAAATTGTGTACAATTAACTTAATCATATTAAAAGACTAATATAACAAGACTAATATAACAATGACCGAGGCTAGGTTATTAACATACTTAAGCGTTAGCAAAATTAATTGAAAGCAAACGATTATACATTACACAAATTCGCAATCGAAATTACATTGCCAACTAGAGATTGCATTAACTATGAACACAATTAAAACAATTCACGTCACATTGATTGAGTAAATTAAATAGTCCAGCTATTATTTGAAACATTGACAAAGTCTAGTAGGTTTTACAACTTTGAAGTAAGACATTCAACTACTGCATTTATATATTTAATTTTAAGATGCCAAAGTTTCCACTGCTTTACACTATGTTTTAAACAATGATTTACACTCAATTTAAGAGAGTATGACATTATACTAAAGTCATTGACAATCTAAATCAACTCTTCATCTTAAAGAAATAGTACAGCTCTGGTCAAACATATTTTACCTGCCTTTTCACCTGACAAGCAAACACAAAATATGGTATGTTTTTGCCCGAATATGACATGGCTTGCCGGAATTCGAGGTGATTTTTGCCTGAATGTGGCCGTCTGTTAAACTTCGGGGGGAGGGGGGGGGGGGGGGGGGGCTGCAACCCCGTTGTTGTCCCGTGATGAACCAATACATGTGTACATACCAAATATTCTATCTGTATAATGAGCAGGAACTAGATGATCTAGTAACATTGTCAAAATCCTTTTGCAGCAAATAATTTATTTTATGCATATCACGAATAACGTATAGCTGTAACGATTTTTGTTTGGTTCCTAAAAATCGTTAATTATTTATGTTCTTACAAATTAGATATAGGGCAAGTTAAAGGTTCAAGAGTTGAACAAGTATCCAGGTTTATAACGATTCATTGGTATGAAATGTTTATCTATAATAAAGATTTGAATGATCAAAGTAGTCCATTTCGCCGATACGCGTAATATGGGACAAATTAAAGGTTTTAAATGACTTATTTGTAACAAATGGTTATCTAAAACATGATTTGAATAATAAAAACAGTGCATAATGGTTTACTCTTCTTTTAAAGGGATCAAGTAACTTTGTTGACATGTGCAAAAAGTGACGAATGGTTGATGGAATGTATAGTGTTGTTATCTCATATGTCCACAGGGTATTGTGTGAAAAAGTCAAATGGACATTGCATGGCCAAGTAATGAGCGAAAATGCAAAGAGATATTCACTAACTTACTGCACTCACTTTGTACAAGGTTTCAAAACTCCACCGAAGTTTTTCTTATCTGAATAGTTCGATCGTACATATCCTTGTAACGAAAGGGAAATTTGAAAAAATCGAAACCTGTCCCATGATTGTATTGTTAATACGAATACAACAATGTATGAGGGAACCGCTGAAATTAAAATTTGATTTTGAGGATTTGGACAATGTTACTATTAAAGTCCCTTTAAGGTTAGTCCAAAGTGATTCGGCAAACCGCCTCAATGTTATAGTCCAGTCGAGTTCGTATGCAATCTAAGTCGATCCATTTCCCGGAAAATCCTTTCGCCGAGAAGAGAGCGCAGTCTTCATTCCCTCCGTCACTGTTGGGCTCATTGTCATTCCAGTCTGAAATTAATACATATGTGCCTACCTGAGAAAACTTGTCTTGAATAAATACATAATACACTACATTATACTACTGGCTACTGCATATTACGGTGTTTACAATTTAAGATTTCTCCTATTGATTTTAAACAAAATTAAACAAATCGGGGTTTTCCCAACGAATTCTGACAAAAAAAGATTAACTTTTTTTCTCAACAAACTAATAACACTGTATCTCACTATTAGGGTGTCACTCTCTCCCCCTCCCCCTCTCCCTCCCCATCTCTCTCTAAAATAGTGGTAGGTGGATTTCTCTCGTTCATTGGATATGTCTCGCCATCAAGCGGGCAAGAGCGGAAAAGGAGAACATAAATTCATCCCAGTTGAAACTGGACCACATGTGTAGTTAAGCGAGATATATTCTATGAAAAGACTTGTCGGTCAAAATTCTCACCAGTGGCGCAAATGTTAGTTCAGGTTCAAAAGACCGGAAATTATCAGTACCTGGTTAAAACGTTTCACACCTGCGAACTTTTCCTAGCCCCTTAATGGATAGCATGCCACCGGAAATATGTGTATTGCTAAGAACTTATTTTCATTAACACATTTCAGGCTCATTTCAGGACAAAATTGACGTGAATATTTTTATAAATTTAATCAAAACAGTTTTAAAATGGACGGGAAAATCTATACTAACACGGATGGGAATAATTACCTCGATAGGATCCAGGGGTTCCCTCGCTATCCCTTTCGCATATCCACTCGGCTTCGACGTCGATGTCGTTGCAATTCAACCAGTAGTCGCCGCTGCTCTGCGTGATCTCCTCAAAGACCTCACTTTCAGCATCGTCATCAAAGTATAGGAGAGATGAACTACGAAAGGAGTTTCCGTACCAAACCTTATGAAAAATTACAAATGTAAAACAAATAAAAACAAATGTAAAACAAATAAAAACAAATGTAAAACAAATACAAACATAAATAATATAATATCACACAATGATCATCTAATAAGAAGATACTTAAACATGTTTCTTTGTGAAAAAGGTCGTTCATGAGAACTTGGCTTACTTTAAATGCAATATTGCCGAAAGATGTGCATGATATCATTAAAAACACGGCTAAGCTCACGTTGTCTAGCTTTATAATTCAAATATGCAACAGTCCCATTTTACCGTTCATTATTTGAACAATGTTCTTAAAACCACCTTTTTCTTATCTAAGATATTTGATTCACGGGAATAATTTATCTTGATGCGAGGTGGACGTAAATAGGCTGACCTTTCCAAACATACCAATGGTTATTTTGTATACTACGCCTATTAATTTTGTTGTGATGATCGGGGAGCACAGCTGTTTAAGAGTGAACAAACCTCGGACAGGTTGCCGCAGTACGCCTTGGCCTCGTACCAGGTCATCTGCTGCCGGGTGAAGAGGTAGCACTTCCGGTAGCCCAGGGTCCAGTTGGCAGGGCAGTATTGGATTGATTCTGTATTGATGATATTTGTTATGTCATAGCAGGGATAACTCCCATATCCCTGGTCATATATAGTATTTATTTAATAGTATCACTGGCAGTACGTTTGAGAACAGATCATTATGTGTGCAGAAAAATTAAACTTAATCGTGTTAATTGAGTATGTAATTTTCTTCATGATAGACTGAAGAGTAACGGACACGCAAGCTAGGTACAGGTAACAACCCTCAATTACGACATCGCTACAAAGCTTTTCAACATTATGTAATGTACCTGCCGAATACCAGATACCTACGCAGATGACCCTGAATAGAAGCACAGAATCACTTCGAACGGATTGCATAGCGTTTTGCAGAGTACTGCTCACATTGCTGCCATACCAAGCAGGTCGTCACCATGTGTAATTCACCTATCAACATAAATACTGGCACCCTAAACTCATCTATTCAATGGCACCTTGCTGTCTCCTATATTGCCGCCCCTAAAGTACGCATGAGATCATACACGCAATGAATTACACCACATTAATACCTAAGGACCTAAGAAACCTATACAACATGCACCTTAAATACAATTCACGGACACCCGTGTGGTCTTCTGCGAAGTCACTATAAGACACAGAGTGCAACATTCACAGCGAGAGGAGCAAAACCGAGGCTGAATCGCATAATTCTAACCCAAGTCCTTGTCCAAAATCCTACGCCAGAGCTAGCATATTTCAACCTACCCATAGCGCATTAGGTGACTATGAATAGGGTCTGAATACATGCAACGTCAGCCCAAACCAAATCAAGCGACATACACATGCCGACACCAGTTACTGTGAAAGACACACGTACTTGGTCTAGAAGCAGCATACCGTTTAATGTAGTTCCGTGATTGAACTTGACGTTGGCAAAGCACAACATGACCCAATGTGACTTGTACCATAACAGGGTGATTTTCGTTCAAACTTGAGTATCATGATTATGCGAGACTTGATACAAAGATCAATGGCATATACTTTCATTACACAACGACATGGGCCTGAGGGCTGGACTATGCAGCAACCGTTGGCCATACATGATTTGAGTCCTTTGTCACTCTGAACTTTCAAATTCCACCTTATTACATGTTTGTAGAAGCCATGTGGTTACTGACTTTACTGACTTTGTTGTTGCCTGCCAAAAATATACACTACAATTTACATGTTATCGGACCGTTCTGTGTCGAAACTAGGCATCATGCTACGCTGCCGCCATTTTGAGTTGACAACCAAGTCTCTTAAAGTAAACACAGGCTTACCGATGCTGCAATTACTGGCAGTCCAGCCTGGCTCGCATGTGCACTTAAAGCCATCCCGTGTCCTATTACACTGCCCATGGACGCACGGGTTGCTCAGACAAGCATCTGGTTCTGTGGATGAAATTACAAGTTTGAAAACCAGGTGGTCTGAGGATAGTCTTTTTGTTTGCATTATTTGCATATGTCAACAAAAGAATGACATATGAATGTTCAGATATCTTCACTAAATAAACATTTTTTTTTTTTTTTTACAAAACGTGCACACATTATTTGGAAGAGTCTTACGATTTAGTATACGTCCCAAATACCATTTTTTACAAATCTTATGCAGTTATCGGATCACTTTAAGAACTCGGCACCATGGTAATCGTTTCCGCCCGTTTTAGTTGATAATTAAGTCTCTTTAAGAAATACATAAGCATACCACTGCAGCAGTAGACCTGGCTGGCTCACAGGTGCATGTGAAACCATCCAGTGTGTTATTACACTGCCCATGTACGTATTGTTCTGTACATTGTCCTGAACGGATTAAATCCATTATTGCAAAATACATTTCATTATCATTAATTTAAACAAATTTAAATTGGATAATCATATAAAGTGAACTATGTTATATCAACTGTATTACTTTTATTTTCCTTGATGTCATTACACTTTAAGCGATAGAAACAAACATTATTTACTTGTATAACTTTGCTTTTTGAACCCCCAAAAGGATGAAAACATTCCTATCAATCTGAGTCTGAACGTATTTTAGTGTATGTTATACATCCTCATCTACAAACTCTTATATGTTGGAAAATTCGAGAAACCTTTGGTTGTTGTCACACATCACCGCATTCCCGGATGCCAGACGGATAAACAAATTGCGAAAACAAATTATCCGGTGGTGAATGTTGTCTCAATTGCTGCACAAAGCGACGCACAAAACTTTCTACCGGATAAAACAATTTACATCGCATTCGCCGAACAAGAAGGGGCAAGAAAGCTAGCAAACGAACGGAGACGAACGAATGTTACTCGCCGACGGGCGTCCGCAAACAGTATCTGGTGAATTGTAACAAGGGCTTTTAATCCGAATGAAATACTTACTCGTTTCACAAGTTGTTCCTTTAAAGTTCTCTGCACAGATGCACGTGTACCCAGAGAGTGTCTCCGCACACGTAGCGCTGTTCTTGCAGGGATTACTCAGACAATCTGTGTACGTGTGAATAACAACAAGGCCATAGGACAAGCATTTATTTATAATACCGAATTCTGTACCTTTATTTTCTTAATTATTATTCATATGCTGAGCTTACTATTTTTATGGGATCCATAATTCACAAGCTCTGCTTTTTATTGGATCACTACATTATCACAAACAATTAATTATTTCTTGTGGATAATTAAATTAAATTCCAAACACTTTATTTCAGACTCAACTGCAACATACATATAATAATGAGAAAGTGCATATATACACATGAGTATAATACAAAATAAAACAAATCTTGTACAAATAATTACAAGGTAAACTGTACTATGTAAATTTTATTGAAATTGAGTATGCAATGTTATATTGATTATATTGACAATGTTACATTATTATATATTGTACATTATTTCTTGTGAAAATGGAGAATAAACCTGAACTTGAACATTCACAAAGAAAGTCACCGTTATCATTATTATCATTATTATTATCATTGTACCTTTTATTATTATTAGCATTATTATTATCATTATATACCAGGTAGGGAGCAGATCATCTGCGACAGTTTGGCAGACATTCCCCTGGCGGCCTGGTTGAGTGCTTTGGGAAACTTCTCTTTAGGGACCAGTTGTACACGTTGTCCATTCGGCATATTCAAGCTCGAGCATTGTAAGCGTATTGCCCCCTCATCACAGCTTTTAGTTCCTACAATGGGTAAAACAAATATATACAATACATTGTCATTAACAACTAAAACTTATTTAAATTTAAACGAAAAGTTAGGAAAATAGGTATTATTTACATGATGAAATAAACTTTTCATGACGTACCAACAAACGTTGCATCGTTCTTTATTTATAAATGTTTGATGTGATAGTACAGCTCTGGTTGAGGGCGCTTCAAGAAGCAATATATGTTGGTAGGTAATGGACAATTTTAGGGAAAAAAAAGTGCTTTACTTTGAAATAAAGGGACGTAGTAACATTGTCCACATCCTAAAAATCCAATTTTTGTATTCGTATTCACAATAAAAGCATGGGACAGGTTTCGAACTTTCAAATTTTCATTTCGTTCAAAATATATTTACGATTGAAGTGTTCAGATATGAAACTATCTACCCGAACTTTTTAGCCGTGTTCAAAGTAAGTGCAATGAGTAAGTGAATATCAACTTGCATTTTTTTCTAGGCCAAATAACATCCAATTAACTTGACATTTTCACACATTACTTCCTGGACATATCCGACCACAACAATACACATTTTATTAACCACGCATCACTTTTTGCACTTGTGAACAAAGTTACTAGATCCCTTTAAATAAATAATGTTTTATCAATATTAGTTCAGATTTGGCAAGTAGCAGCGTTTCCGTCACATCCTTTAAGGGACAAAATTTCAAAATTCGCGAGGTCATTGTCTTATAGAAAGAAAATGTCATTTAACAGCATGCCTGAACAAAATTAGAGCCTGAAATCTCTGTTTCGTGGAGTTATAGACCCGGTGGGAAAGTTCGGACACGGATTCCACGGAGTACCACATTGCTGCGCGTGACCCCTACGTGACCCGCACACATACCCGCGCTTCGTGACCAGCGCACAGATCAAACAAGGGCGCAAGCGAATACTAAACAAAATATTAAAACCTCGCTAAAACTGACTACATGTTATTGTATATTCTTCATTTTCGACACCCTATTCCTTGACATACCTTTACAAATGTCGGTTACACAATACCTTTACAAGAATAAGTACAATATTGTTATAATATGATGCTAAATCAGTTAAACGCCTTTAATGACCGATATATAGGTTGGTGGAGGGACGCATTCGTTTTTCATTCGTAGAATCTAAATTACAGGGCTTTTTGATCTGGATTTTTTTTGTGCGTGTTACATTCATCCCAATCCGTCTACTGGAAACTGTTCAGATGATTTGTAAAAGGGGTGGGTCCCTTTAAAGAAAAAAAAGTTATAACTCAAGCGCTGTAATCCGATCATATGTATATGATAACAAATTATATTTACACATGATTTCTGACGCTCAATATGTTTACATGAGGTAGAATGTAATGCGCTTATTCAGGAAATATCAATATTCCAAATGTCATATTAAAAATAAGATTTCAGCTAATAGAAATGAAACTATTACAGCAAATGAACGGTAGTTTTGTGGTGTAAGGTTACATATGTTAATCTTTATTTGTCTTTATTCCTATTCATATCCAGAAGATCAAAGTTTTAATGAAAACATCATGAAATAAAATATCTTGTTAGATATGGTAATCGTTCGATGATTCAATCTTTGAAAGCAAAACTTGCTATCCTGGTTAATTGACCGTGTCACGTGATGTATACATTATTATTCTGGATCTATATACCAACATTGAATATTATTATTGTCTCTTCTACGTGATAATGATAACATATGAAAAGTTACATCGTATGATGCATCATATTTTAAGGAAGTGTCCTGTTTTGTTTTACATCACTTTATATCAAAGGGAACCACAATAAAATTTAAAAAACGCGTTTCAATACAGTTATTGTGCCTGTGATTTTGGTTAAAATAATTATTAAAGGGATAGCTGAGCTTTGGTAAAGAGAGTACATATTTGGTCAAAATAAATGTTAGTAACCAAAACCTTCACCATTACATTACACTCCACCATGCTCGAAAGGAATACAGAATTACTAAGGCCTTAGTAAAAAGCCTGTTATTATTCAAAAAGAGCTCTTAAAACTCAAAGGGTGCTCTCTAAAATTTAATTGGTTTCTACCATTTAAAATGAAAAAAAAAGTTGTGCATGTGATGTTTTGATGAAAAAGTGATTAGATAGAGAGATAATCAACAACTATTTAAAAACCTGTTTTGTAAATTTTTGTTTTGTTTATGTTTATGGATATTTCAGCCATTTGTGAACCGATATTGATCAAATTAAGTTTATTCTGTCATTAACATTGTATGCTCTTTCAAATTTGACACTCAGTTTTTCTTTATCTCACAAACAAATTATTTTGCGGTGTGCCCTCTATACCAAAACTCAACTATCCCTTTAAATATAAAGATCATCAACAAATATTTAAAAACCTCTTTTGTACATTAAAAAAAAGCGTTTTTCTTGAAACATCTAGTAATTGTAAGCGCTCACATGTATTCCGATCGGATATGTTCATTGATATTTAATCCGTTTTTCAACCAATTTTGATCAAAATATGAAGATTATTATTCAGTCATTAAAATTGTACGCTCTTTCAAATTTGACACTCAGTTTTTCATTATCTCACAAACAAATTATTTTGCGGTGTGCCCTCTATACCAAAACTCAACTATCCCTTTAAATATAAAGATTATCAAGAAATATTTAAAAACCTCTTTTGTACATAAAAAAAAAAACATTTTTCTTGAAACATCTAGTAATTGTAAGCGCTCACATGTATTCCAATCGGATATGTTCATTGATATTTTATCCGTTTTTCAACCAATTTTGATCAAAATATGAAGATTATTATTCAGTCATTAACATTGTACGCTCTTTAAAATATGACACTCAATTTCGTAATACCTCACAACCAAATTATTTATGGAAGCGCCCTCTATACCAAACTCAAGTATCCCTTTATGTAAATACTCAACACTTTGCAAAGGGTTGTGTAATATATTAATGATGCATTGAACCACTCGAGCTTACGGAACTTATACTTCAGAGATAATCAAGTTAACAGTTTAAAAGCCTTATGCAAACGAAGAGTATATTGTTTAATTTTTGATTAATATTTCCTTAAATATACATCTATCATGAGCGAACTGCAACTCAACTGAACCAAAATTCGACTTAACGCCCGTCTCTCTCTTTCACCCATCTATATCTACAAATAAATATATGGTATATTGATGTTGCATTTACTTACCACGGAGTATGCTGATGATAAGGAGCAAGCCGAGAGTTAACTCTTTCACCGTCATGGTCCTAGTAGGCCAAATATCCTGACATTCAATTTGTAAGCAAAGATAATGTAAAGGTTGTTTGACATGGCAGAATGGGTTTTGTTGATTGTTTTTAGTATAATAAATTTAAGAAAATGAAATAATCGCTGAAATTCTGTGCACAATCATTAAAAAAACACAACTTTGCACTGTTGAACACAATGTGTTCACACCAGTCATTGAGAATGTATGTTTATGGTGAATATTACGTAAACAGTGTGATACATAAAGCGTTCAAACTGCGACACTCAAAATGATAACAATGTGACACTTAATATAGTCACGCATTGACACTCAACGCGTTCGTACCATGGCAAACAATTATTATGTTCATACTATGGCAGTCAATGAGTTTACATTATTGTCACTCTTTGACAGACAATGCGTTCACACCAGTGGCGTACCCAGGAGGGGGAGGGGGTGGGTGTTGGTGAAGATTTTTCGAGGGGGGTTTGTGGGTGAAGATTTTTTCGAGGGGGTGGCGGTGAAGATTTGTCTAGAGGGGAGTGTCAAAGGGGTAAGGGGGGGGGGGGTTTGAACCCCCAACCAATATGGTAACTCTGAGACAGACAATGCGTTCACACCAATGGCGTACCCATCAAGGGGAGCGTTATTTCGTCGACAAACATTTTTTGTGGGGGGGGGGGGGGGTGTCGGTCAAGTATTTTCGAGTGCGGGGGGGGGGGATGTTGGTGAATATTTTTAAAGGGCGGGGGGATGTTGGTGACAATTGTTCGAGAGTGGAGTGGCAGTGAAATATTTTTTTAAAGGGGGTATCAGTCAACATTTTTCGAGGTGTGGGGGGGGGGCCTTTTTTCATCAAAGGGGGGAGGGGGGGTGGAGGTTGAAGCCCCAACCAATATGGTCACTCTGTGACAGACAATGCGTTCACACCAGTGGCGTACCCATGATTTTTTCATGGGGAGGGTTATTTCGTCTACCATCATTTTTTGAGGGGGGTGTCGATCAAGTATTTTCGAGGGCGGGTGTCGGTGAAGAATATTTGAGGGGGTGGGTGTCGGTGAAGATTTTTGGAAAGGGGGGTGTTGGTGAAGATTTTTCAAGGGGGGGATGTTGGTCAAATTTATTTGAGAGGGGAGTGTCAGTGAAGGATTTTTTAAAGGAGGGGGGGGGGGGGTGTTATCGAAGATGTTTCCAGGGGGGTGTGTCGTTGAAGATTTTTTCGAAGCCGAGTTCAACCGAGATCCATCAAAAATGTTGAGGCCGAGACCGAGACCACTTGTTTTTTGGGGTCGAGACCATTGGATATGTTGGTCGAGACCACTTGAATGTTGTAAAGTGGGGAGGGGGTGTTAACCCCCAAAACAGCCCTTTTTTCATCAAGGGGGGGGGGGGGTTGAACCCCCAATCAATATGGTCACTCTGTGACAGAAAATGCGTTCACACCAGTGGCGTACCCATGGCCGAGACCATTGGTTATGATGGTCGAGACCACTAAAAAGTTGCCTCAAGACCACTTAAATGTTGTAAAGAGAGGGGGGGGGGGGGTTCACACTATGACACATATTAGGATCACACAGTGACTGTGACACCTAATGCGTTCACACTATGACACTGAATGCATTCACACTATGACAAACATTATGGTCAAACTAAGACACACAATACGTTCACACTTTGACACTAAATTCGTTCACACTACATCTGTTCATACTATGACACACAATCCGTTCATATTATGAAACACAATAATGGTCACACTGTGACACTCAATGTGTTCGTACTGTGTCACGCATTATCTTCACACTGGACATTACCTACTCACTGACTTGGTTTACCGTTATAACTTTCCAGTGTATAATACAAAAAAAAATTGCAAATATATTTTCAACGCAAGGGAAATTCGACAAAAACGAAACCAGTTTCCACGCTTCTATTGGTAATACGAAAACAAACATGTTATGAATGAACCAGAATTGTATTAAAGTAAGAATTGTGGATTTGGACAATGTTACTAGCTCCCTTTTAAAGTGTTCCTTTACTAAAGCCTTTTCAATGCGTTGCTAGTTAATATAATATGTACTGACCAAAGTTTTCAAACATTCAGTTTACCTTTATCATTTTACTTTTAATGCACCTTTTGTCATACGTTAACATTTATAAGTGTTTTAGTGTTTACACTTTAATTTATTGAACTATTTGAAAATAAATCATAATATAAAAATATCATATACAATTCATTAAAGTAATTCCGACCAATTATTACAAAGAAGGGATTCAAGTACATGACTGATCATTTCGAATCGCATTCTGACTTTGGAGAGTGAACCAAGTAGTACATGCACTAATAACAGGACTATTATACACTAACAAATGCACATACACATGATACAACTGTTTGTATATTTGAGAAACATAAACATAAATATTATCAAGCATGTTTTAATACAAAATAGTGGTATTCAATTTAATATTTAATTTCAATAACGTGCTTCGTTTACTTTTTTTTAAAAATATACCACCTCTAGAGCTCCATAAACTAAGCAAAACAACAAAGTACGATATCATTTTCACTGAAAAAAAACACAATCAGAATCAGGATGTGAATCAATAAATATAATTAACGTAAAGCTATTAGACACAATGAATAACCATACATCAGCTAATAACACTGAACGATTTGCAAGACAAATCCTCACTTACCCGTTCGTATAATGACTGTTCTTCGTTGATCAGTTCAAATAAACGTTAGGAAGTCGTAGGTGCACAATCGCGAATACTGATTAGCAGACGAGCCATGTAGTTATGAATGTTTCTCCAAAAAGGTAGCCGTGGATGTCAAAACGCCTTATGATTTGCTCAAGGCCCGGTCACTTATCAACAGATTGCTGAAACGGATGCGCGACGAATACAAACTTTGTATCAAAACTGAACTACCCCTATAACTACTGACCATGCGCGTTCCTCGTGACAACTACGCACACATCATATTAACACATTCTATTGGCAGAAAGTGTTTATGGTCAACAATGCGAATATTCATGAGAATAATTATGTAGATAATGATTGTGCAAAATGAAAGTATTATTATAACGTATATGAATGTTAGATGTCATGCAGGGTGTTTAACAAAGATTATAAGTTGAACTTAAATCTTAGTTGGACCTAAAAATGATAGAAATACATTATAGCCTAATAATACATCATAGTAAGCAAAAATTACTGATGTATATTAGACATCCAACAACAAATACATCATATATTATAAGGCACAACCAATAAAGCCAGGGCAACATATATAACGGATTGTTATAAAACTGTATGCATTTTCCAAAGAACTATTTGAACAATTGTTATAATTGTTAGTTAAACGATTATTCAAACAATCGTTAATTAAACGGCTCTTCGTTATTGTTAGGTTGAATTAAGAGTTACGTTCAACTTCTTTGTAAATCTTTGTGAAAACCCCCCTGGGTTTTAACAAACACTTGAACATCTCGGTTTGTAAGAGTGTAATATTAAATATAAAATATAAAAAAAACTGAACCCGATCTCAACTGAAGATAATGAGACAAATTAATGCTGTATTATGTAGTACCCCCTATCTTTGTAAATATGTTCATTCCCCCTTCTTTTGAATATTTTGTTTGTAATGTATATATGATGAATTAGTTTATGTATTTATGTATTCTTTCGTTCATGGCCCTTCTAAAAAGCAGCTTGTAGCTGAAAGCGGACATATACCACTGTATATACTGTGATTAAATGAAATAAACAAACACACAAATAAACAAACAAAAGTTAGTGTGTCTTCAGAAATAAAAATATGCGGGCTATATCACAATCTGTTAGTTGATCGTTTGAAAGTTGGTGCTGGTACCAATATTCTTGTATGTGTATTATTTGTTCTATATGCGTGTCTTTAATTCCTTAAAAGGGCGGGGTGGCCATTACTAAAAAAAAAAAAAAAAAAGATTTAGAATGTGTCCCATCCCATGGACAATATAAATTATAACATTTACACGCATAACAATAACATACATACTTTAATTAGTTAAATTTGGTTCATAATACACAATATAATATACCCAAATTGACAGCCAGATTAAACAAAAAATGTATCTTGGCTCATACGCTCATGGGAATCGAACCCACTTATAATTATATAAAATGATGAAGGGCCAAACCAATATGCTACGACGCCTACGCAACACGTGTGCATGTCATCTTCAATCAATCATCTTCACTGATCTTCAAATCAATTATTATAATAATTTATATCAATACCCATTTCATTGTGAAGCTTTATTCTTATCTTGTCACTGTAATACTTAGACAATATTGCCGCCGATCCACTGATTGTTTATCCTTGACATCACAAGCGTTGTCATAGTCACGGCGATTAATATGTCGCTATATCATCAGTAATATCTTAGTCTAGACGTCAATATCAATAGAAACATTTAAGTTATCTGTAAAAATTCAAGTTTCTTTGTCCAATTGTGTTATTTCAGACGTCAACCCGAAACCCATAACTTTGTAAGATTCTTTTTAAGGATAGTATAATTTGTTTGGTTAAACAAAACGCCACTTTTAACCAAGTGAAAAAGGTTGATAGGTTTTCCAAATGTTACGACTCAATGCCTACATTTTATATTGCCTAAATTTTAAAAATCTCCCGGGACGATTTCTTTTTAATTATTACTATATACATGATTTATAAAATCAAAAAAAGCATTAGATAAATTAATACCGTAAACGCAAAATCACAATATTCAAGCGGAATAGGAGAGGTCCGGCTGCTTTTGTTTAAATTCAAAAAAGGAATCGGCTTAATATTGCCTCGATAATGACTACGGGGTAAACAAAAATGCCAATTAGTTGTCTATTGTACATTCAAACACGAGTTTTGCTTTACGTTCGCTTCATCGCGCTGCCTGGATCTTTAATACAACAAAATAAATCGATGATACCAGCGCATCAGTAAAAACCTATTATATTGTTGTCATCTGGAGTTTCCTTCTTTTCCTTCTTTTCTTAATGAAGAAAAAGCATTCTGAAGTTATTACTTTACCATGGCACCATAAGATAACCTTTAAAATCTGTCCGCCAGTCCACTGTACGAACAATCCTTATTATGAATATTACGACGGTATACAAGAAACGTCACTTGAACTAATAATGTCAAAATTACGGACAATATGTTCACGGTCGATATGACAACTACCTAACAAATATTACAATTTATCAAATTCATTTTTGTTTAAATTCTGTATCGAATCGCATGGGTTCTCTGAAAACTATTTTAATCCAATTCAGAAAAAAAGTTGCATAAAAAACTCTTCGTACTTGAAGGTCTTCTTTAATTCATTATTCAGAACATTCAAACGTAAAGTTACATATGTATACAGTTTCCAATTTTAACAGTTCCATTATGAATTGAATTAAAGGATAGTGAATGTCTTCTTAAACTGAATGTTTGTAACTAAAAATTGCATCTTATCATTAAAGGGTGACTAAATTACAAACGCATGTAGACTTTTGACTTGTTGATCTGTAATCATGAATACATCACATATCTTTTGACTATTTGTTGTACATTTTTGTTATATTTTGTATATTATTTTTCTATTACTTTTATTCTACCTGCTAAACTTCACCCCTAAAGAAACCCTCCGGAAGCAATTGACTTTTGTGACATCATAATACCATGCAACCCTCAGTCAGCTAGATGAACAAAAGAAATTGGTAATTCCCTTCCTATCAACTGACCACCTGTTCACAATAGTATTGCATGTTTTATACAATGCCCACTCACCATGAAAAGAAGGGTTTCAATGAAAACATCCAATGCTAATGCAATAAGGTACTTAGTGGGTGAGAACATATCTTTTGTTCATGTTTATCTATCTAAGCAGGTAGAATAAAATTAATAGAAAAAAATAATATCAAAAACATGACAAAAGTGTACATCAAATAGTCAAAATATATGTGATGTATTCATTATTACAGATCAACAAAATTCAACATGCATTTGTAATTTAATCACCCTTTAAGAACTAATAGTTATTCAATTTTACTGGAATGTTAACAAATGTAAAAGGCTAAGAAGGATGTTTTCATTCAAATAACAGCTATTGACATAGGAGGGTGCATTCCAGACACATGCACTTTTTTTATTCAAAACATGTGAATGTAATGTCTAGAATAAAATGTTCATTCAATAGAGAGAACATCAACAACAGGTTAAAAGTTACTGTAGTATATTTGTATAAGTGTATAGGCCTTATAAACATTGTCTTAAATTATGTAATACATTTTGGGGCCAACATATTACAATCGGATATTTCAGCTGTTCTTTACAAATTGTGAGCAAACCCAATTGATTCTGTCTTCCAAATCAAGTTGTCTTTCTTCTTGAAATACTGTACTGTTTTAATCACCTTTAAACATCCAAGCAACAAACAAACAAACAAGCAAATAAATCAAAAAAGACACAAACATGTACATGAAACGTAGTAAATAACTTGTGTATGTGCGTTTGTGCGTATGGGTGTGCGTGCGCATTGTGTGTTTGTGTGTGTTTTCACGTGTTAGTAACCCCATAAATGATTAATGCTAAAGTTAAACAATTAAATCGAGACAATACATAACAAAACAATACATCGTAGTACACGACACGAATTTGAATCGAATCTTTATGAAAATGAACGCAAATTTACGAAATCGCTGTAGCTTGCATGTGTTCAGGATTACTGTGACCGACGAATTTGAATTGTAATTGACAATATTATTATGTGTGACAAATGACTACATTCACTGGTCTTTTTGTGAAATTGATCGACAAAAGACGAAATTTCAGTTGTGATTTCCGCTCTGTTAGTTTCTCGGGATGAATTTGAACTACAAACCTATACAAATTGAATGAACCAAAATTGTTAAAATGGACGGAAAGAGCCTATAATATATAGTAATAATAAAAGATTAATAGTAATAAAATACAATGTATAATAATAATAAAACCACTACTACATGTACTACTAACACTACTAATATTTATTATCATTACTGTTCTTTACCCAGGCTAGCCTAGTCAATGTTTTTGGACTGTTTTTGCCCCTACGACTTCACCCCCTATCCACTCCCTGGAGAGCATTCTAACAAGTGCTAATTTATAATTGCACAAAAACTGTACCAACCTTCACATCCTATCACATTTGCAATAACAATGTAGTCATGACAATAACAAATGGACTTAAAAACGTGTATATTTAAGTTGTATAACTTTTTGGTTTTGATGAATTCACCGTTCTTATTTATTGGACGTAATGATGATGATAAGGTCAGCATAGGTCTAATTCTGGGTACACGCTCGGTATAAACAATCGATTGATTGACATCAAAAGGGGCATTTCGGTGACAAGATAAGAATGGACATTTATGATTCCCTTTTGTTATTATACATTTTTGTTTGGCCATGACATTTTAAATTGTTGAAAATACCGCCAGATTATTGTGAATCGGTTCGCTCGTGATGAGCATTCAGTGGATGGAAATAAAAAAATTGCTTGTATGATATTCATTATAAGCGTTTCTACAATAATTGCATGCAACTTTGTATTGGCGATTACTGTGACAAACCAACTG
Source organism: Echinarachnius parma (assembly GCA_037951105.1). Classification (NCBI taxonomy): domain Eukaryota; kingdom Metazoa; phylum Echinodermata; class Echinoidea; order Clypeasteroida; family Echinarachniidae; genus Echinarachnius; species Echinarachnius parma. Next base: position 121,283 of record JBAMJV010005423.1, read on the forward strand.
ATACTTTACTGAAATAATTATATATTTGAATGATAATGTCATGTAATATTTAGTCAAGACGTATTTTTCCACTCCCACACACACGCACACTAAAACAAACATACGCACACACACACAAACACGCACGCACGCGCGCGCGCGCGCACACACACACACTCGCATACACGCAAACAAAATACACACACACAAGCACGTTTCAAAACGTTTTTGTTTAATGTATTGTAACTCGCAAAAATGCGAGATTGGCAATCAAGGAGTTAATTCAATCTGGCTTCAATTCAGGCATACACATACATATTTATGGTTCAACAATGCATACAAACATACACAACACACATACACACTCAAACAGACCCTCCACAGAGTCCTCACACAGACCATAGACCTACCATGCACATACATACACACGAATACCATTTGATTAATTTGAATACAATTTCACGAAAATTTGTGAACAACACTGTACTAATAGTATATGCCAGCTAGGCAGTACCGCTTAGCCATATGGACATTACCGGGGATACATTCGCCCCAAAAAATACATTTTGGGCTCAAAACGAAAAAAGAAAAAAACAAAACTTTCGTTTGATGTAATTTGATCCCTTTCACCATTAGCTCCGTAAAAGTGGTAGCAATCATCACCTGAAAGCTGAGGGTCATACCTCAAGGCATGGCGATTTGCATAACCGGACATACAAACAAACAAACAAACAGATAGATAGACAGACAGACACAACCTCCTCTTTTAGTAGTATAGAATACGAATTTGATCTAATAGAATTCACCACTCGCTCAGCGGCTGAGGTGAAATTCATTACAAAGGTTTTTATAACAAAATTCTATCTTTTTGCAAAATTGTGGTTACCATGGAAACACCCTATCCAAAATACACTAAAATAGGTCGTTCACACGCTCACCTTAACAACATTAAGTCTACCAAGTTTTATCAAATTTGCTCAAAAAACTGTGGAAGAAGTCCGCTCCAGAAGATTTTCATATTTTTGGTGCAACATTGTGGTTATCATGGCAACACCTAATCCAACATTCACGAAAATTAATTATGTCTTGCATACCATAACATGAAGAATATCATTTGTACCAATTTTGTTTTAGAAAAGCTAAAACAAATGCGAAAGTAGTTTGTTACACAAGGATTTTATATCAAAATGTAATATTGATTGCAACATTGTGGTTACCATGGCAACGCCTTATCTAAAAAACACTACAAATATGTATTGCACATCCTCACCTTAACAACATTAAGCATACAAAGTTTCATCAAAATTGCTCAAAAACTATGGAAGTATTTCGCTCCACAAGATTTTCATATTGTTGGGGCAAAATTGTGGTTACCATGGCAACGCCTTATCTAACATTCACGAAAAATGTGTATTACACTCCCTTACCTCAAGAACATTAGGTGTACCAAATTTCATCAAAATTGCTCAAAAACTGTGGAGATAGATCGTCCACAAACTTTTTGCAACGGACCGACCGACCACACAGGGTAAAAAAGAGGTCACAATGCTGTTCGCTGATTGGTCAGTTGGGGATGGAGTTGCTCTGATGGATATAACACGTTTTGGGAATAAACAAAAGTGGATTTAACACGTTTTGGAAACAATGTAATTTTTATGTCCTTAAATTGTCATGTTTCTAATTTGAAATTTATTAAACTGAAAGTGCCAGATTGTGTGAATGGTGATGAAGCATAGATTTGTGCAAACAGGTGAATAATGATGAAAAGTGGATTTAACACGTTTTAGAAATGCGCTCTTCAATTGTACACGAAACTATTAGTTTCGTTGTAAATTGTTAAAACAATCGTTAATTAAACGGCTCTCCGCAATTGTTAGGTCCAATTAATAAGAGTTACGTTCAACTCAGAATCTTTGTGAAGAAAACAACCCTGGGTTTGAACTAACACGTGAGCATCTCGATATTGAATCGTTTAATATATTGCAGTTGATGTTTAGTGTAGTACACCCTATCTGTGTAAATATGTTAATTTCCCCTTCTTTTAAACAACACAAGTTAGTGTGTCTTCAGAAGAAAAAAGTGTCAGAAAATAAAAGTTCAGGCTATATCACAATATGCTAGTCCATCGATTGATATCTGGTGCTGGTATCGGTAGTCTTGTATGTGTATTATTAATTTGTTATATTTTGAGGTATTTCCTTCCCTAAAAGGGCGGGGTGGCCATTTAAAAACATTATTTAAAATGGGTCCTATCCCATGGACTATATCAATTACAGCATTTAAACGCATGAGAGTAACCTACATAATTTAGTTAAATTGGTACAGAAATACACAATTTATATACACAAATTGATAGACAAATAAAAAAAAAAGGTTTCTTGGCTCATACGCTCATAGGAATCGAACCACCGTATAATTGTATAGAATGATGGAGAGCAAAAACCAATATGCTAAGACGCCCCCGCAACACGTGAACATGTCATCTTCAATCAATCATCTTCACTGATCTTCAAATCAATATAATTATTATATGTTGCTTTATATTTGCATCAACACACAGGTCATTGTGAAGCTTTATTCTTATCTTGTCACCGTAAGACTTTACGTCGATAATATTGTTTATCCTTGACATCATAATCGTTGTCATAGTCACGGTGATTAATATGTCGCTATATTATCAGCAATACCTTAGTCTAGACGTCAATATCTATGCAAAAATGTAAGTTATCTGCACAATTTAAGTTTCCTTGTCCAATTGTGTTTTTTCGGACGTCAACCCAAAACCGATAACCTTGTAAGATTCTTTTGAAGGATAGTACAATTTTGTTTTAAAAAACCCACACTTTTAACCAAGTGAAAAGGTTAATAGGTTTATCAAATGTTACGACTCAACGCCTCTTTATCTTGCTTAAAATCTTAAAAGCCTCCCGGGACGATTTCTATTCAATTATTAGTATATACATGATTAATATTTTTAAAAAGCATTGGATAAATCAATACCGTATACGCAAAATCACAATAAACAAGAGGAATGGGGGAGGTCCGGCTGATTTTGTTAAAATTCAAAAGAGGAATCGGCTTAATAATTTATCTCGATAATGACTACGGGGTATAAGAAAAAAGGCCAATTAGTTGTCTATTGTACATTTAAACACGATTTTCTCTTCACGTTCGCTTCATGGCGCTGCCTGGATCTTTAATAAAAACAAAATCGATCGATGATACCAGCGCATCAGTAATTTTTTTTTATATTGTTGTCATCCGGAGTTTCATTCTATTTTTGTCTTAATAAAGAAAGAGCATTTTGAAGTTATTACTTAACCATGGCACCATAAGATTACCTTTGAAATCTGTCCACCAGTTCATTGTACGCATTATCGTGACTATGATTATTACGATGGTATACAAGAAGCGTCCCTTGAAATAATAATGTCAAAATGACGGACAAATTTGTTCACGGTCGATGTTACAACTACTGAACAAATATCAAAATTAATCAAATTAATTTTTGTATAAATGCTGTATCGAATCGCATGGGTTTATTGAAAACTATTTTAATACAATTCAGAAAAAAAGTTTCATAAAAAACTCTTATAATAAGTTTCGTACCTGAAGGTCTTGTTTAATTCATTTTTCAAAACATTCAATCTTAAAGTTCCATATTTATACAGTCTCCACTTCTAACAATTCCATTATGAATTCAATTTAATAAATAGCGAATGTCTGCTTAAACTGAATGTTTGTAACTAAAACTTGCATCTTATCATTAAGAACTAATAGTTATTCAATTTTACTTGAATGGTAACAAATGTAAAAGGCTATTCAAATAACAGCTATTGACATAAGAGGGTGCCATCCAAGACACATGCACTTTTTTCTTAAAAACATGTGAATGTGATGTCTAGCAAACATTTTCATTCAATAGAGAGAACATCAACAACAGCTTAAACATTACTGTAGTATATTTTTGTTAAGTGTTTAGGCCGTATAAACATAGTCTTAAATTAGGTAATACATTTTGGGCCCAACATATTACAATCGTATATTTCAGGTGTTCTTTACCAATTGTTAGCAAACCCAATTGATTTTGTCTTCCAAATCAAGTTGTCTTTCTTCTTCAAATACTGCACTGTTTTAATCACCTTTAAACATCCAAACAAGAAAATAATCGATAAAGTCACATGTACATGAAACGTAGTAAATAACTTTTGTATGTCCGTTTGTGCGTATGGGTGTGCGTGCGCATTGTGTGTGTGTGTGTGTGTCTGTGTGTGTCTTTTCACGTGTATGTAATCCCATAAATGATTAATGCTAAAATTAAACAATTCAATCGAAACAATACATAACAAAACAATACATCGTAGTACACGACACGAATTTGAATCGAATTTTTATGATTTTGGAATATCCCGGCACATTTTAATTGTGTTTGTTTGTCGAAATATTATTATAATTATCATTAGTATTAATATAAATGTATTTATTTGCTTTTGATATATTTGTTTTATTTTTTATTGGTTTCAACCATTTTTCATACAAAATTATGCATGTGATGTTTTGTTGAAATGATGATTGAATAGAGAGATCATGAACAACTATTTAAAAACCGCTATTTAACATTTTTGAAAAAGTGTAAGTATTTTTTTTCTTTGGTTAAATCATCGAATAAATTTGTTGCCCAAATTGATTGCGATCGGATATATTTATTGATATTTCAGCCATTTCTGAACCGATTTTGACCACATAAAGTTTATTCTGCCATTAAAATTGCATGTTCTTTCAAATTCGTCACTCAGTTTTTCATTAAATCACAATAAAATATGTTGTGCAGCGCCCTCTCTACCAAAACTGAACAACCCCTTTAAGTTGTTAATTGTTTGTATTTATGACTATTATTTCTTATGTATCTATTTATTTATTTATTTGTAATAATTTGTTTAAAATCTATTTATTTGTACTTATTTATTTAATGTATTCTTATTACTATTAACTATTTGTATTGATTGATTGATTGATTGATTGATTTATGTATTATTATTTGTATATTTTTGGAGGGGGGGGGGGGGGGGGTCGACGTGCTGCATGCCTCGCTTAACTGCAATTCTCGTTAAAACATTTGTATAAAGTATACTTTTTTAATAACTTTTGTTAATCACAGTGATTGATTGATTGATGCAAAACTAATCCAAAATACACTAAAATAGGTCGTTCACACGCTCAGCTTAACAACATTAAGTCTACAAGCTTCTAGCTTCATTATGGTCATGTCAGCGTAATACTACTCTTGATGTCCATCTATCGACTGTTTTTCACGAACGTGTACCCAGGGATAGTATCATGACATTATAACAAAAAATACGTAAATTTAAATGCCAGTCGTATATCCACGGATTATTCTGGCACAGGGATCTCTATCAAATATTTTATGACAATGTTACGAACTCTAACGCTTTGGATGACTCTAACTTAACACTTGTCTACTGGCCCCAGGCCATTTCATTCATTGGGCCACCAGGTATCTTTTGTTCTACATTTTTCTTGCCCAAATGTGCAATAAAATATAACAATTACGGTTATCTGTGCTTTTGGGACGCTAGATTAGCGTTTTGGACATGTAAACTGTGACATTTTATTGTACGCACTTCCTTGGAGATTTTAAAATCCCTATAACATTATACATAGCCCATCAGATTACAAGGTTAATGGAGGGTTTAATTAAGTAAGCGTGCTATGCATGGTTTAACCCGTTCAGGACTGGTCCCGGAAATTCTTTGACTTGGGTCTATGGAGAATACATGTTGTAGAAAGATCAGTCTGCCTTGAACTTGTTAAAAGGCACATTGTAACCCATATATATATATATCAAATTTAATTAATTTAACACATATCATGTCCAAAAAGAACATAACACGTAACACGTTATTTTGTTTAATAGAGACACTTTAAAACTACTTTCATTTATATGATGCATCCTTTATGAGAAAACAATAAGGAAAATACCACAAATAGAAACTCAGCTGATTGGCTGAGGTCAATCAAAATGACGAACAAGATTACTCTTTAACTTTCTTTTCTGAAACGCCCTGTATAGTTATTTTCTAGTTTATTTTCTCGATAAATTTGCGTGTTCCCTTTTTATTTTAAACGGTATTTTGTAGATACTTGTATAAAACAAATAGAAGCTCAGCTGAGGCATCATAATATGACAGACAATTTTACTCATTAACTTCTTTCTTTTTCAGAGACTCCATGGAAACTGTCATCAGTAGGTTTTTAAAGATGATATTCAAAGGCACTTTAGTGAAGCCTATATCGTTTGAAACATTTTTTGTTGTTGTCAACAGTCTGGTAAAACAAATACAAACTCAGCCATGTCAGCTGGGGCATAGCAACATGCAAACAAAGTTTACTAATTCATCTCTTTTTATCCCCTGAGACTCCTTGAAAACTTGAATACGTAGTTGGGTCAGATTGAAATCAACAGGCAATTGAAACGCATTTTTATAAAGATTTGGTAAAACAAATAGCAACCCAGCCATGTCAGCTTAGGCATACAACAATGACATAAATTGTCCTCACGACGTTCGTTCTATTATGAGACTTCCTGAATATTTGTTATTAGTAGTTAGGTCAAGATGATATCAAAAGTCCTTTGTAATGGAGCCTACTTATGTTGAACCCCATTTTCTTAAGACGTGCGCCAGTTGTTACGTTTATTTACGAACCACTTCGGATCCATGGGCAGATCTTATGTGAGAATGCAATTGAATTCGATCATCGGGGTATTTAGATGGTTAAGACACTTTTAACCTCCTTTTGTGTGTGGTTTTGATGTATTTTTTAAATAATGATAAGGCCCTACATCTCCGAAGGAATATTTGTGCGTAAAATGCCATTGCATGATTACACCATGGTATTTAGATGGTTAAGATACGTCATCAATTCGGTATTTGTTGTGCTTTTAATAAGCATGACGACTGCCTTTATTAAAAACCAACACGAAATGTTAAACAATATACATATGTAATGATCTTATTGTTTTAGGTTATTTTTATTTTTATTGTATGTTAGATATATGTCAACATATGAATTTCATATCTACTTCCAGCATGCTCAATTTCAAATAGTATGCATGTTCATAATTTAGACTTAACTTTGATTCTCTGGGTTCAAGACTAAACTTGACATAATAGATTTGAGATCAGGCTGGGAACACACGTCTTTCACCTCCACATCTAAAGCTGACCACAAACTTGTATTACCACATTACTACAACTAGAAACATTTTGAGGTGAGAAGAGAACAGTTCCATATTGGTAAGTTTTGTTTTATCAATTGTATCATCACTGTGTTCAATTATGTGAATGATAGTATAATTTGTAATGATAAGTAATTTATGTCGGAAATATTGTCGTTATAAGTAGTTTTGTCTAGGAAAACAATTTAAAACTTTGTGTAACTATTGTAATGTTTCTAAATTAAACATGTTCAAATGTATTTTTTTGTTTAAAGATTGTGAACGTGATTATACAAAAGAACGATCAATTACAGGGATAACATCTAGTAGAATTGCATGAATTGATAAAACTTGGTTTAAACTGACTACTATACAAAGTTATGTGACAGTACCTGATGAACAAACATGTACGGATCAGTCTATATATTCTGTTTAGCAAGAGCGCCATTAGGCCAATGTACACACTACATGGGCGCGTTTTACGACGGACTTGCCACTCCGCCATTTTGAGGGGATAGTTCTTACCACTATTACCTTGTCACACAATGACATTGTGGGATTGTGGGATATGTAACGTGAACCAATCACCTTGCAGTTCACACACAACGTCACCGGATGGAGGAGAAGCGCAAGCATCTAATTAATATGTTAATTGCATGCATGGAAGACGCGGCAGCACTCAAAGGATACTCGCGAAGAACCAACCAATTAAAAGTGTGCAATAAATGACGTCTCAGACGTTAACCACGCCCATCTATTACATACATATACCTGGCATCAAACGATTGCCACAGATGTAAACCGTATTTAACATCTAATAGAATTGCATTAATTGATAAATCTTGGTTTTAATTGACTACTACACAAAGTTATTATGAGAGTACAATTATACTTGATGAAACACACATGTACGAATCAGTCTGTTTTGATTAGCAAGGACGTCATCTAAGCCAATGAGCACAAACAGCAGGCGCGTTTTACGACGGATTTGCCATTCCGCCATTTTGAAGGGATATTTCTTACCACTATTTACTTGTCACACAATGACATTGTGGGTTGTGGGACATGTAAAGTGAACCAATCACCTTGCAGTTCATAAGCAACGTCACCGGATGGAGGAGAAACGCGAGAAATTAATAATATGTTACTTGCATGCATGAAAGATGGTGGCCTGTACTTTACCCGGAAGAAGAAGAAAGACGCGGCAGCAGGCCAGACACTCGCGAAGAACCAACCAATTAAAAGTGTGCAATAAATGACGTCTTAGACGTTAACCACGCCAATATATTATGTACATACCTGGCATCAAACGATTGCCAGAGATGTGCACCGTATTTACCCGCTAATAATTTTATATTTTGATGTTGCTATGCAACCCATACCCTAGCCAGATTATTTTCAGATGGTGTGTCTCATTCGTAGGCATAATATAAAGTTGCATGGATATTAGCATGATTATTAAGAAAACATTTCAATTTTACAGCTTACCTCGTAACTTGGGCCTACAATATCATATGTAAGGACATTTTTTGATGCGGCACAGCCGCTCGTAGATTTTATGTAAGAAACATTTTGCTGTTCTTTTTTCTTTCAGGAACAACATTGTAAACTTTGTGAAACTAATGTATTGTTTCTAAAATCAAACATGTAGAAATGTTTTGTTTGTTTAAGATGCGAACGTGATTATACACAAAAAACGATTTATTACGGGGATAACATCTAGTAGAATTGCATTAATTGATCAATCTTGGTTTAAACTGACTACTACAAAAAGTTATGTGACAGTACTTGATGAAACAAACATGTACGAATCAGTCTGTTGTGATTAGCAAGGACGTCATCTTAGCCAATGAGCACACACAGCAGGCGCGTTTTACGACGGATTTACCACTCCGCCATTTTGAAGGGATATTTCTCACCACAACTTGTCACACAGTGCCAATGTGGGATTGTGGGACATGTCAAGTGAACCAATCACCTTTCAGTTCATAAGCAACGTCACCGGTCTGGGTGGAGAAGCGCGAGCATAATATCATTGTTGATAAATAAATGACGGAAAATGACGGCAATAAATGACGTATCAGACGTTAACCACGCCCATCTATTATGTACATACCTGGTATCGAACGATTGACACAGATTTGTACAGTATGTACCCGCTCAGGAATTGTATATTTTGATGTTGCTATGCAACCCAGACCCTAGCCAGAATAGTTGCAGACGGTGTGTGTCATTCGCATGCATAGTATAAAGTTGCATGGATATTAGCATACTTATTTAGAAGACATTTCAATTTTACAGCTAACCTGGTAAGTTGAGGCTACAAAATCACACGTAAGGACTTTTTTGATGCAGCACAGCCGTTCTGACATTCTTTGTAATATTATCTAAATGTTTGTATTTTCATATTCTTTTTCAAGAAATTTTGTAAGAAAACCTCAAACTTTTATTGATAAATAAGAAAAAAAAATGAAAAGCATTTTTTTAGTTGATGGTTTTCATGGAAATGGAATGTAGCCAAAATGTTAATTGTTGTTATCCAAATGCTTCCAGTTCAATTGTAGATTCCGAGTTTCACTCTGTGTATACTTGATTAGACAACACTTTAGGTATATTGTTTAATTTTTATGTATGCTTTTTGGTATCAGATGTAGACATTTTAATTCTTAACTTTGTAATATTTATTTTGTTAACCGCGTGGAGAATTATTGCGTGCTCCCTATCAACTGTATTATTATGATTAGCAATACTTTTGATTCAAACTCAGGCCGGAATATTTTTCAATAATGGATCTTTTAATGTTATTAATAACATATTTTCTTTGCTTTCAGTGCAAGTCCAGGATCAGTGTCGCTCCTGCATCATGAATCTCGCAGTGTCGATGTGCGCCGTACTCATAATTGCCATGCCATATGGTAAGTTTTTAGATAAGAGACAATAAATCCATCCTGAAATAAAGTATTAATTTTAATAAAAGTGCTTGATGATAAATGATACAAATCTTTGGTTAAAATATGAGATAATTTTGAAATTGAAATGTTTTTTCGTTGTAGACCCATTTTGTAATAAATATTTTGCAAAATAATTAAATTAACGATAAGGTTAAATAAGTTATGACGCCCTACCTCTATTCACGACTTTATGTACTATTGGAAATAGTGCTTGCTTTTTAGAGAATCGATTCAGAAACAGCTGAAGTATTATCCATATATTTATGATGCCGAAGTGGCTTATAATTATCTTTGATGATCGCTCGATTGAATCATTATTCTAACCAAACGCCACAATCCAGTGCCTTAGCCAGGATTTTTTTCAATGGAGGGTTATTTCGTAGATATTTTCGCAACATTTCGCAACATTTTCCAGGGGGGTGGGTGTCGGCGAAGATTTTTCGAGGGGGGGATGTCGGTGAAGATGTTTCTGAGGGGGGGGGCGGGCCGCCGGGGAAGAATTTTCAAGGGGGGTGTTGGTGAAGATTTTTCGAGGGGAGTGGGTCGGTTAAGATTTTTCGAGGGGAGGCGTCGGTGGTGAAGTTTTGAGGGGGGTGTCAGTAAAGATGTTTTGAGGGGGGGTGTCAGTAAATATTTTTTTTAGAGGGGGGGGGGGTGTCGGTGAAGAATTTTTCGAGAGGGGTTTCGGTGAAGATTTTTTGAGGGGATGTCAGTGAAGAAATGTCGCGGTCGGGGTGTCAGTGACTTTTCGATGGGGGTGTCAGTGAAGATTTTTTCGAGGGGAGTGTCGGTAAGGATTTTTTTGTTTGGGGGGGGGGGGGGGTGTCGGAGAATATTGTCGAGGGGTGGGGGTTGTCGGTGAAGATTTTTATTTTATGTATTTATTTTATTTTATTTTTTTTTGGGGGGGGGGGGGTATCTGTGAAGATTTGTTGATGCCGAGTCTGGTGTCCATCAAAAAATGTTGAGGCAGATACCGCGTTCCGTCAAAAATTTCAAGGCCGAGGTCGAGACTATTGGAAGTGATGGTCGACACCACTTAAAATTGGCCTCGAAACCATTTAAATGTTGTAAAGGGCAGGGGGGGTAACCCCCTCCCCCCCCTCCCCCCCCCGCAAACAGCCCCTTTTTCATCAAGGGGGGGGGGTTGTACCCTCAACCTCTATCCCTCCCTGGGTACGCATATACCACAATCACATTTTTTTTTCATATTAAATGTATCTATTACTAAGTGCAAAAAGTGATGTCTGATTAATACAAAGAGTATTGGTGTGATATGATATGTCAACAAAATACAGTGTGAAAATGTAACATTAATTGGATGCTTTTTGGCAGAAAAATTTGCAAAAATGCATTGTCAGTGTGCATTTAGCTGTGTAACCAATGTAAACTGAGAGAAGGGAGAAGAATGGGCATAGTAGGGAGTGAGTGAGGAGGGGTAAAATGTGTATTTGAGTTGTCTGATATGTTCACAAACTATTGTGTGAACATTCTACGTTAATTTGATATATTTTGGCTGAGATACGAGCATACACGCATTGTGATATTCTCAAACTCATTGCACTTACTTTCTACACGGCTTAGATTATCAAGTAGACAGGTTAACATCTGAACACTTCAATCGTAAATGTGTTTTGAACGAAATTGAAATTTGAAAAACACTGTCCCGTGCTTTTATTCTAAATATAAATATGTCAAGGTATGAGCGAACAACTAAAGTTCGAAGTAAGTTTGGAAGATTTGGACAGTGTTACAAAGTCCCGTTAAGACCTTATTTTAACTTTTAGTTTGTCTGGAGGGATTTTGTTTTGTGTTAACCACTGCCTTTTGATTGAAAGGAGCCTTTTAATTTAGCAATGTTTATGTTTTCTTCCATTTGAGCACGGTTGATTTATTACTCCTAAGTTCTAAAATTCAATTTAACTATTACGGTTCTATCTCTATAATGATAAACTAATCTGTGCGTTAAATCCCTCAGCTTTTGTTTTAAAATACAATGACACTTCGCGTTTAATTGCGCTTATTATATCATGCACTGTACAGTTGTTTTGAATTAAAATTAACGTTTAGTCGCAAAGTTGATTGTATCCAAACCGAAAGTTTTTTCGTGCGTGTGCGTTATGTTTGTTCTTCAAATATAGTAATAAATAATTGGTATCTCTCCAGGAACACTTTGCTGCGAAGTAGCAAAGCTTTCGCTTTGTCGGAGCATCGTGGGACCAAGCGGGCAGCGAGTGCAACTGGTTCCCAAACAGGGGAGAGTCTCTGCACCCATCGACCGGGCTATGAATGGAGTATCTGCTGCTCAGTCGGCGGTAGTCTGTTCTCTACCAGGTAATTAATTTCATTTTATTAGGTTACTGTTGCCAGATCGTTGAGGGCTAACCCATTCTTTTTTAACACTAAAATGAACATAATTTCAAGGTGGGTATAAACATGATCAATTATATGGCTTTGTTGAAGAACGAAGGGGCGAGGTGGAAGTAACGTATACCATGCAACCAGCCCCCATATTCATGGAACCCCGATAGCTTAGTTCTTTGCTATGTGTATTTTAAATGCGCACTTTATTAAGCAACATACATGCTTCCTATAGTCCCCCAATAGGGTTAGCTGGGTAAGTGTTGGTACATAACAAGTTAACCGTCGTTATCAATTAAATGATCTAGTGTTTAATTCGTAATCACGACATGCCAAATATGCTAAGCAAGGACCTAAGCTAGCGGGCTTTCATGATTATGGGCCCTGATACTGGACCACAACAGTCTCCATAGCTATGCTCCATGGGAAGAAACCCGAAGGACGAAAGTCAGGTAGGGATAAGTTGAATGGATTAACCAAACTGACCCACCTTTCTTCTTTTAGGCGTTATTTACGAGCATAAGTTTATTTCTATATCGCGTTTATTTTGTGAAACAAACACAGATTGTCTGCGTAATCCCTGCAAGAACAACGCTACGTGTGTTGAAACACTCTCTGGGTACACGTGCATCTGTGCAGCAAACTATACAGGGGCGCATTGCGATTCAGGTAAGTAGCACTAATGTATTATTCTCATATTTTGGACATCAGGCAGCAGTGCTAGGCACTATGGAAACGTGGATGTGCAATGGTAGTACAAGGTAATACAATGAAACCTGTGTGGCCACTTAAGGGAAGCAATAAAAGTGGCAACTGGAAACGGGTGACCTCTACAGACAGGCTCTGCTCTATAAAAAGTTCAAACATACACCGCTACGATTATATTACTGATGTTATGTCTACTTATAAAGTACTGACGTTGATGCCCGTCATGACGGAGGTACTTCCCCAAAAACCTGTTTGATGATGCTACTTATGCGATGGTTATATGCTATTTACAAGTTACAGTGCAATCCACAAGGATTCTCAATAATTAATGTTAACTTTTAAAGTACTGACGTTAATAAATGTTCGGTTCGCCGGCAGTACTTCCCAACAACTCTGTACAACGCTTATTGCTACTAAGAAGCTAAATCAAATCAAGGCATACCTACATGTATGAGATTGGAAACAAATTCGGGACAGTGTCCAGTGCGAGGGAATAATAAAACAAACTCATCTTTGTTTGTAATGCAATTTCATATTGGGATTATTGTGCGTATCAAGTTATTTATATATCTTATTGTTATTTTTGTTTAAGCTAACCCAGTCTGTCAGAGTAATCCCTGCAAGAACGACGCTACGTGTGTGGACACTGACTCTGGCTACGAGTGCCTCTGTACACCGTACTATACAGGGGAACATTGCGAATCAGGCTAGAATCATGAATGTATTATTTCAATATCATCGATAGTTGGCACTATGTAAATGTCGATGTGTGATATTAGTAGAAGATTATTATTTTGTAGAAGGTAATCAATGGAATTCAGAACGATTCTTAATGATTGATGTTATACATGTATCAACTTATTGAGGTTGATGCCCGGCACAACGGCGGTACTTCCCCAATTCTCTAGTCAATACTCAAGCTACTCATCGGTTATAGAAGGTTATTGGTAGAATGCGATTCTGCTATGTACAGTTTACAATTTAATCCGAAACACGACTCCAAAATAGTACAAATCATGTCAACCAGTGGCGTAGCTACGGGGGGGGGGGGGGGGGCCTGTGCCCCCAATAATTTGGAAAAAACAATAGAAAACATAAGGGGACATTTTTTGAAAAAAACAAAGAAATACATAAGGTGTGCCCCCCCCCCCCCCCCCCCCCCAATCAGTCCAACCACGCTACGCCACTGATGTCAACGCCCTGTCAACGTATAAAGTACTGACGTTAATTAATGCTCGGTTTGCCGGCAGTACTTCCCCAAAACTCTATTCAATGCTTATGCTACTCAGAAGCTATACCAAATTGACGCATAAAAAGGCCTGAATCATTTAAATTAAATTCGGGATAGTGTCCAATGAGAGGGAATAATTAAACTCGGTCACTTGTTTGTAATGCATATTTTCATATTGGGATTATTGTGCGTATCAAATGATTTATTTATCGTATTGTTCCTTTTAAAAAGCTAACTCCGCCTGTCTAGGTAATCCCTGCAAGAATGACGCTACGTGTGTGGACACCGACTCTGGCTTCGAGTGCACCTGTACACCGTACTATACAGGGGAACATTGCGAGTCAGGTTAGACTCATAGATGTATTATTTCAATGTAATCGATAATTGGCACTATGTAAATGTCGATGTGTGATATTAATAGAAGATTATTATTTGTAGAAGGTAATCAATGCAATTTAGAACGATTCTCATTGAATCATGTTATATATATTAATCAACTCGTTGAGATTGATGCCCGGCACAACGGCGGTATTTCCCAAATTTCATAGTCAATACTCAATCTACTCGTCTTTTATAGCATGTTATTGGTAGAATGCGATTCTGCTATTTACTACTTACAATTTAATCCGCAATACGACTCTCAATAGTTAACATTATGCCAACATATAAAGTACTGACGTTAATTAATGTTCAGTTCGCCGGCAGTACTATCCAACAACCTCTATTCAATGCTTATTGCTACTAAGAAGCTAAATAAAATGGACGCATACCTGAATGATTTAAATCAAATTCGGGATAGTTTCCAGTGCGAGGGAATAAGCAAACAAGGTAATTTGTTTGTAAGGCAATCTATATTGGGATTATTGTGCGTATCAACTTATTTATTTATCTTATTGTTCTTTTTTAAAAGCTTACCAAGCCTGTCTGAGTAATCCCTGCAAGAACGGCGCTACGTGTGTGGATACTCACTCTGGCTACGAGTGCAGCTGTGCTCCATACTATACGGGGGATGATTGCGATTCGGGTACTAATACTGTAGTACTAATAATGTAGTTCATGTAATTTATACAATTTATGTTAGCCAATATGGAAACTAGGTTGTGCTACGGCTATTATATGATACTGGCAGACGGTATTACTTATATTTACAAATTAAGATATACCCCACAAAGGCTTTCACGGACTCCTGTTATATGTAAACATATAAAGTTGGAAGTTTATTCCAAGCATGACGGTGGTACGTTCTCAAAAGTCCATTCAACGCTTATGGTGCTCAGAAGCTTTATTAGTCGACCTCATGGACAGTTGGTTCTGTACATCGACAATACTATTGTTTTCCTAATCTATCTAATGCCAAGCTGTGCCATTTTGTTTGAAGCCTGGTGTAACTTGTTTTGGAAAATATAAATCACCTACATTATATTATTTAGGTAAGTGCGGTAACTTTGAGTTGCTACACAGTATACTGTTGAGATAACTAATTATGATTGTTTCAAAGGGACATAATGGTGATTTACCGTGTTTACATATTAACATGGTCTACTATAATCATTTGACCTTTGTCGGGAATCGTAGAATGACAGCTTCTGTTTGTAATAGTTCAATACAAAAGTGATATAATTTTGGGCCTACTGGCACTGTTCTTATCACGGATTCTATAATTTAACGGTATTTGCATTCCTCTTCTGGATCACAATACAATACCAACTACATAACACAATACAATACAATACATTACAATACAATCATTGTTCAAACATGAATAATTAAAAACAGACCCTGCAGCACTAAATGATGGATTGTATCCCCTTACTGGCGCTGGTCTGAGCACTGATCATGTAATTATCTTCTGGATCACTACAGTAAATGTGTTCAATAACTATTTAATAATCTTACCAAAATAGTTGTTCTTTTCATTCGTCTAAATTTAATGTTCAAGACATGTCTTTGCTTGTTCCGTTCGTAGACCTGCGAAGTACATGCCCCGATGGCTGGGTGCTCAGTCATCCCGGAAAGTGTTATTACATCACAGTCTTGAAGAACACCTGGAACTGGGCACGAGATTACTGTAATGGTCTTGACCCTGTTATCTACGCGGGACAGACTCGCTATCCATCCCTTCTACAGTTGGACAGCGACGAGGAGACCGATTTGTTCAAAGGCTTGGTGAATTCCGGGCAGTACGCGATCAATTGCAAACAAGGCAGCGTAGGCGGGGCGTGGGATTGTAAGAGGGACAGGAGCGGCAGTCTGAGTGACTACAGAAGTGAGTATTGGTATACTCATTCGACTGCATCATTGGCGAATTCTAAATCCACCAACTTCATAACATTCTTCCAAAGATATATTTAACACTTTGGGCAAAGACAGTCGGTGTGCGGCCGCACCATATTAGTAGGGAGTGGAGAGACATAAGAAGAACTGTTGGTATGTTGTGTTGCGTAGTCCAAACAAAAACAAAGACTTTGTTAAGGCTACCAAAGATGATGAGAGCGCTGATTGTCTGAACAAATTCGCGCACACGCGCCCCATGCTAGGCTTGTGTTATTGCAGAAAAACAATGCAGGATGGCGTTTGTACAATAACTTTGCTGCTCAAATAGGTGTGCCAAACGTAATCTTTTCATTTATATCCGGACTCATCATAGGGTTGACAAGTGCTCAAGCAATGGTTTGGTGCGATGAAAACTTTCAAACCTGAACAGAGAAGCTACGTTTAAAGGGCAATGCAACTCAAGAATAGAGTTTATCCTACTTTATACATCGTAATTTGCTTGTTCGCATAAAATGATCCCGACTCATATCTCCGCTTTGGAAGAAATATGTGCCAACAGAATCGGGTACACCACTATTCACAGCGAATACAGGATGCCGCCATTGTTACGTACGTGCGGACACCACTGTGATCGATCAATGATGCTGCACTTAACTTGTTGTCACGGCACCAAACCATTGTTTGAATACTTTTAGACGCTTTGATGAGTATTTTGGTTCGGACAGTCCGCACAGACGTCATAATTCGCGAAGCATGTCGGGTATTTACACAAACATGGCCGCTCCCATCACATGTTGAAAAATATTGGTATGTTCACAGAAGGATTTCATGAGATCCAGTAGGCCAAAATTGTCAAGTCATCAAATTAAATGTCTGTTCAAAAGCCATAGTTTCATTGTCCTTTTATGTATAACTGGTGTCATTTGCACCAGTGACAAATCACAGTGTTGTCCGTGCATTCGTAACAATTTGACGGCCAGACAATTAAATGGCGGCAGTATCTGTTCGTTGAGAAAAGAGATGAACCCAATTTGTATGGCACATTTTTCTACACAAGCACTTTTCTGATTCGGGGTAATCTTACGTTAATTGAACAAGCACATTATGATTTATTAACTAGAATAAACTCTTTTCTAATCTCAACAGGGTCGCTATTTATAATGCGAAATCAGGGTCGCTCTATATTATGCAAATACAAGGGCTGTTTTTTGTAATCATGGTCGTTATTAATAATACGTTATGATGGTTGCTATACATAACAAAAACTCAATGTCGCTATTTATTATGTAGAAAGAGGATCGATAAAATGCTTGCAGGCGTTCCTCTTTTTTACATTATAAATAGCGACCCTGATTTTGTATTTTGAATGCTTTCTTTTCTAACCACATGAAAAGCATTACCAACCGGTCTGGTCAGTAGATTACATTAATTTCATCAAATATATTTTGTTTTTCTGTGTTGGTAACATGAAATGACACAACACATTGGAAATGATAAGAAATGTAAACATGAATATAATTATTTACCATTTTCAAATACACTTCTGATGTTTCCTATGGTGTCAACGAGCATTTAAAACTTGGACCAGGTTTATAAAGGTAAACAATGAAGAAACTAAATACACACATCATGTACCGTTCTATGTTTGATAACTCAATATACAGGTCACATTAACAATGACATTGCTGTTGTCGTCTAAACGCATCAAAAACCAAACAAATTGCATAATCTTTGTTCTAGAAATGTTATCTTGCATAATTATGGTTACAAAACTTAACTAAATTTGCTTACCTAAACTAGTCATTTTTGTTCTTTCAAAACACGTGTCACAACGTATGGCTCCTCTTACTGGTGCATTTAGCCCTATATAAATACATACATTTAAAATATATAATTCTTTATAACTTTTGATCAAATACAAATACTTACGGAGGTAAATATTTGTATTGTGAACAAAAGTTTACAAAAGGATATCTTACGAATTAAAAATACAGATGAACTTTCATACTAACATATGGTTTTATTGGTTTTAATTATATTCGAACTTTGAGAATGCACTTGTCTTTGTCATTCTAAATTTTTATTACAAGCCTATGTTTTGTCGTATTACAGATTGGAAAGAAGGAGAGCCAAACGCAGTGTGGGAATTGTGCACCGAGATGGATGGCAGTGACTGGAAGTGGAACGACATTATGTGTAGGTCAGGTGCAAATAAATGTGTGGTGTGCCAGATTCGCGGTGACTAGCCATATTTTAGAATCAGTAGATGCGGCACTGCCCACTACACTTGAAGCTGACGGTCGCCATCTGAAAATAATTGGAGTGTACCGAGTATTCATAGTAGCAATTATAGCTATTTAATTTAAAGGGAAGGTCCGTTCAATAAATCATTTTCAGTCCAATAAGATGGGTTAAAAGGCGTACATTTTATTTATATTTTAATGGGGATTGAATGAAAGAAGAGCAGTTTTTGAAACCCACAAGTAATAGTTTGAGCATATTAGAACTTAACAGTATTGACTTTGTGTCAAGTGTCTTTGACGCTATCTTTAGATTGCAATTTGCAAATATCTATGATGCCACACAAGAAAAATCATGCACATACTGTGCACGTAGAGGTTCATATTTGTAGTACAATCTATGCTTCTCTAACCTATCTGAGTATATGAGAAGAGGGAAGATGCGCTTTCAAGAAAAGAGAAACATTAAGAGTTTGTTTGGGCACAGTTCCTATGGAGTTGTTCTTCTGTAACATCACAGGTTTAGTAAAAAGCCAATAACGACGGAACAATATCGGGACGAAATCACAATCAGAGTTGTTATTTACTTCTTTAACTTGTTTAATAATTATTATTTATTAAATATACAACATTTATCGAACGTTATTCTTTCAAATTGCTTTTCAATGGAAAGAAGAACACATTATTTCTAATAAGTTAATGCACAATAGTAAAAGAAAAAAGCGTTGTAAATACCTTTTTGCAGCCGTTAGAATGTATTCATTCTCCTAAATATGATATATATGCCGTTAATTTTCTTTAAAGCCATAAACATGGGAGATCAATTTTAAAATGAAAACAACAAAATATATTCGAATAAGGACTTGTACACAGTGGTATTATGTAGTTTTCAGCAGCTCTTTGCATAATAATAATAATGTTTACCGTTTGCCATATTTAACTGAATGCAACAACAAACAAATAGGGTATGTACATAACGTTTTTATTTGTTGATTAAAGGGATAGTACCGTTTTGCTCTTCATCGTGCTAAATGGGTATACAAAATTACAAACGAGTAAGTAAAACACAAGAGGGCGCTCTCTAAAAACGCATTAGTTTCAAACATTTTTAATGAAAAATGGTGCACGGGATTTTTTGTTAAAATAATGATTAATTAAAGAAATCATCAACGTCAATTCACAAACCTCTTTTACCATTTTTTGAAAAAGTTTAAGGATATGTTTTTCTTAGATCATCGAATACATCCGATCGGATATATATCCATTGATATTTCAGTTGTTTTAGAAACGATTTTTGATCGAAGTATGCACTCTTTTAAATTTGAAACTCTGTTTTTCATTACCTCACAAAAAAGTATTTTTTGAAGCGCCCTATGTACCAAAACGTAACTATCCCTTTAATATTTGTTAAGATTATTATTTACACGTAGCTTATAATATATAAAACCAATATGATGGTAGACACCTAATTATATGCTTTGGTAACGTTTTGTGATATCAAATATATACCCAACATTTTACAAAGGGTTGTGTAATTAATAAACAAAGCAATTAATTACCACCACTTACGGAACCACTACTATTTCCTGGTTCGGTACGGGCCAAACATTTGCGAGTGGGCCAATGCTATTTACGCGTACGTTTGGTGTCAATACGCATTATTTTGAAGAACAAATAATACATTTAAATATCTAAAACATGTAACTAATTGAAAGGGAGTTCAAACATATCCTAAGACACAGATTTTGATGATAAATTACATTACTAACACTTATCTTAGTAGTCATTAAATCCTTGTATTTTATTGTACAAAGAATATAGTTTATAATGTTGAATTATACAACATTTCCTAGTGATAATTAATGAAATCCCTTTCAATTTTTGTAAATATATAAAAGGACAAGTAAAAAGCTAAGTTCCAAAAGACGCTAAATCCACTTCCATAAAAAAATGAGTTCACGATATCAGTACATTAATGAGCCACCTAGCTATCTAGAAATGTGTACACAGTTGGGCAATGAAACCTCTTTTTCTTGAAAGTTGAAAAATGGATGTTGCACCTTTTGGAATTAAGCTTTTCAACTGTGGGTATTGATTAAAGTAACGATAATTGCGGTTATAACATTTCAATGCATGATACATTTAGACATTGTCACTATTAATAAATCAATATAAGTTGATATAAATTTAAATACACAATACTTTGATTATCACAATGACCGAACAAATACAAGTTCGAATTTGATCATGTGAAAACTTTGTTACCGTTAATGCGATAGCGATGATCACCCCAATGCGGATATTTCCATATGTACAATACAGTCACTTACTATTATGTACTATTTTCAATGATTATTTAATATGAGTAATGTGACTGCTGCCCGCACAATTAAAGTTTACATAATGCAATACATACAATTGCTGGCTTCATTCTGTTCACTTTTGCTAAATGTAAGATTGTTTCATTTAGCTTTATAACTGTGGCTCTAATTACGAGCTTTTTGGAACTTTTTAGGGGCTCTAAACCATTGCTACACGTATCTTGTTGTAAATATTAGTGGATTTGAATGGTTGAAACAAAACAAAATGAAGAACAATTTTGGTTTGATTTATGAGTAAATCAAGGATAAAATACCATCTTCTAAAGTGTTCAATATTTACCTACCCTTCTTGATTTGGTTTGTGTTTAGCAAAATAAATAAATAAAATAGTCAGAACTGATTCGTGTTTAATATTTTCCTTTCCCACGTTTGTCATCTTCGTACTAAGCCGATGCAATGTATTTGTCTGTGCTTTTGCCTGTATGTGTTCACTTATGTATTTGTCTAAGAAGTATGTCTGCGTTGTATACATTACTAATTATAATTGTCAGTCCGTATGAGTGGGCGGGTGCGTAGTATGTAAGTACGTTTGTATTGATGTGTACTAAATAATATGTACTACCTTTGAATATGTTTTATTAATTGTATCGTATTTTGCTCTGTATTCAAAATGTCCTCGCATATTTTCATTGCGAGTCTGATAGGGATAAGTGTCCACGTTTCCAGAGCAAATTCAATCAAGGGATATCTGTCCAAAGTGATCCATATACGTATGTTCTGCGTGTGAAAAGTGTTACAACAATTTCCGTGGCATGTTAGTTCAATTTGTATTCATTCAAGTTCATTTTATTTAATTAACACACACACACACACACACACACACACATACTTACCCGGGCATACTTGTGGGCACCCGACTTGTGGGGTACTTGTGCTACTACAGGCTGAAGGGGTGCTACTACAAACTGTTTTTTTTCACAAAATCATTGCAACGTAAAAAGGCAACCTTCTGAGTGCATGGGAGGGTAGGGGTATGTCTAGAAAAAAAAAATTCCTCAAGTATAATTTATGGGGCACAGTCACAAGATTTTGTCACAAAACTCTCTGAAGCTAAATACGCCGATTTAAGGCTATTCCTTAGTGGGGTCCATGATTTATTCCCCACAAGGAAAAAATACCCCACAAGCATATAATTGTACCCACACGAGACCCCACAAGAATGCCGGGGTGAACACACACACATACACACACACACACACACACGTTTACGATGTGTGAGTGACGTCAGTGTAAAGCAATGTATGAATAAGTGTGTATTATGTATACATGATAGCCCGTATCTATGTATGTATGTGTGTATGTTTCTTTATAATTATGTGAGTCTCTGTGTGTATGAAGGGTAGCATGCGGACAAAAATAGGATTTTAAACTGTCCGAATGACGTCATCTATCCCTAGCTGGACACTTATCCCTGTCATACGAATCCTCTAACCATGATCAAAGGCAATCCATTGCATACAAGTTGTGTTTATATTTAAGGTTGGGGGATGGCGTTATGGGGGCTGCGCACCCTGGACCCCAAAGGCAATCGGACAAAGTCCCCTGTAACCCCTATTCAGTATTTATCGCCATGCCCAATACAATTAAGCAAACTATATATAAACTTACTATTAATATCTAACTATTTTACCTATTCATACATTATTAACAGCATATTTAGTTATGGATAACCGGGGGCTCCGCTCCTGGACCCCAAAATGTGGGTATTCTTTGACTAGTTCCATTCAGAGTTTCTTCAGGGTGCTTGCATTGTGCACTTATTAATTTTATGATTGAAAAGGAGCAAAGAAAATGGGATTCCAACGGGATTCGAACCCGAGTCCTCCGGATTGCCAGACCGGTGCTCTTACCGACTGAGCTATAGAAAACCCTAGTACGGCGCTCGTCCCTGAATATTAAGTTGTAGTACCTCAACAAAAAAAGGTTACAAACAGCGGTCCCCTACTCCCCACCACTTCAAGGGTTTATTACCAAAGTGGTCACCAAGTGTGGTACATGTCCGTTGACTTGAAGTCTTATTTGGTTAATACATATTTTGTGTCCCCACTCCCTATTCCACCCTCCCCCTCCCTATTGCATCCCCCCTCCCTATTGCATCCCCCCTCCCTATTGCATCCCCCCCTTCGTCAACAAATACTGGGACGCTGTTTGGATGATAGCTTTGCTCTCTCGCCGAAGATGGTCGAAATTTCGTTTTATCACCCAATGACAAGAATACATCGACGCCTATGTAATTTTCATTATTATTTCAAGAGTATCGATTAATGAGTTTGGCCTATATAAATCATTTGGTAACTTTCCAAATGGCACGTAGTTGGCCCAAGGTATTCACGAACGTAGAAATTAACTACTATGCCATACTACAGTATACCGTGATTATAAAGGGAGTTAAATATGCATTACTAATTAGCACAGTACACTTAGCATGCTTAGTTTGAAATAAAAAGTATATTCCATGGGGAGTAAAGAACGTTTAACAACGTATAGGGCGGCTATAAACAGTAACCTATCAGCCACTACATGAATGATATTAATACCAACACAACAATAACACTACTTATACAGTATTTTAGATCATCATATACTTTAGTGAGATCTTTTATCATCAGTATAAGCATTTATGAGAATAATGTTATCATCACCAATAACATAATCATTATCATTATTTGAGAGAGGGATAGATAGAGAGCGAGGCGCGTTACAGATGGGTAGCGTTGAGTTCAAGGGCAATCAAATATAATATCACATTTACACAATCTTCATGTACACAATCAGTTTTATTACGCCCATGCGTAACACAAACGACGGTGATGTTTTTTTTTACCGGTTTCGTGATGTACCTATGGTTATCAATATTTGTTTTGCTTCAAATGCAAATAACAAGTTAACATCGATCAGAAAATTAAACGGGTAGTTAAGTTTTGGTATAGAGGGCACTGCATACAATTTTGTTTGTGTGAGGTAATGAAAAACTGAGTGTAACATTTGAAAGAGCATACAATTTTAATGGCAGAATAAACTTTATTAGATCAAAATCTGTTCAGAAACGGCTGAAATATCAATAAATATATCCGATCGGAATAAATCTGGGGCCCAGATTTATTTGATGATTTTGTTAAAAATTCAAAAATGCCTACACTCATTTAAGAATGTTAAAAAGAGGTTTTTAAACAGTTGTTGATCTCTCTATCTAATCATTATTTCAGCCAAACATTACATGCATACTTTTGTATGAAAAATAGTTTAAACCAATGCTTATTTAGAGAGCGCCTTCTTGTGTTTTAATGGCCCTTTTTGAATGATTACAGGCCTTCTACTTAGTCGTTTGTAATTTTCTATACATTTCGAGCATGGTGGAGTTAAAACTATTAGTTTGTAATGTTATTGTACAGGTTTTGGTTACTAACGCTCAGCCTTACCAAAACTGTACTACCCCTTAAAGTCGTCTTGATAATGAGCAACCTGCGGACATCAACGCATTGACGACGGGAACTTTTCGGGCTATGTGTTGATATTATGTATACATACTCCATCCGCGTCTGTTGCGTAGAGAACGAAATAAAGATACTGCGTGCGTTGATTATTTTGGAGCGTGCAGATAACAATGTATTGTCATAAGCATTCATCCAAAAATAGAAATACAAAAACATCATCCGTTTCGTATTTCCGATTCCTTGATTGATTATTTTGAATACATGATGAATAATAATACAGAAATATCTTTCACAACTCTACAACTACCGACACAGTTATATACTGAGTTCATTTGTTAAAGGGATCTAGAAACTTTGTTTGAATGTGCAAAGAGTGATGACTGGTTGATACAATGAGCATTATCGTGATTTCATTTGACCACTAAGAACTGTGTGTAAGCATCGCGCTCAATGGAAATCATAATTATGGCCGAGTAATGAGCGAAAATGCAAAGTAATATTCATTGCACTGATGAATTAGTGACTGTGTACACAGTAATAACTTTCCAGTGGACAATTAAATATCCGAACACTTCAATGATGAATACCATTTTAACGAGTGGAAAATTCAAACTTAATACAAACCTGTTCAATTCTCCTATTGGTATTATAAATACAACAAGTCATTGAATAAATTTAATAACTTATAGAGTTCTAAATACTGTTTCGTGGATTTTTGACAATCTCACTGAATCCCTTTAAGGGTCTGACTTAAAACCAACACCTCTGATGTTAAGGTCGAATTATTTGGTCATTATGACCCATGTTACTATGACGCTTTCATTTGCCAAGGGGGGGGGGGGGGGGGGGGTGGTGATTACATATAAATACAAATATGTTTATTTTTCTATTTCTCCCACATAAGGATATAAAAACAATGGCAGAATAGGTAAGCAATGGTATGTTGCTAGGGGCTGGAAGCAGATGGGGACATTTTCTTACTCTCATCCGCCATCATACGTCATGTACCCTCTGCTACTATTATGATTATTAATGTCAACGCTGTTTAGCAACACACATTATTTACGGAGTGTAACATATTATACTGCGAGCACCATGGGCGTAGGGGACAATTATATCCAGAAGGTCGGAGGGGGGTGGGGAGGGGGGGGGGGGGGGGGTGGGAGGGCAGATTTCTTTTGGCCGAATAATATCTTCCCCATTTTCACCTGACAAGTAAAACTATTAAAATACAAATACAAAATATTATCAGAACTTACCCGCTATACGTGTTATGATTCGACATGATCTTCCCTGAATATGATATTAGTTTGCTCGAAAAAAATTAATATGACATGCTTTTGCCCGAATAAAACATGCTTTTGCCTGAAATTTGGTTCTGTTTGTCCAGATATGGCCGTTTTTAGGGGAGGCTGCACGCAGCCCCCAGACCACACCTTCTACGCCTATGGCAAACACGTCACAGTTTGTATTGTTTGAACAGCACTGTACACCTTCA
The DNA here is from genome assembly GCA_037951105.1 of Echinarachnius parma. Taxonomy (NCBI): domain Eukaryota; kingdom Metazoa; phylum Echinodermata; class Echinoidea; order Clypeasteroida; family Echinarachniidae; genus Echinarachnius; species Echinarachnius parma. The sequence goes on from JBAMJV010005423.1 coordinate 147,577, forward strand.
GCAGCGCCGCTCATAACTTCATTATACATTTGTGGCAAGAGAGAACAACACCGTACTGGTAAGTTTTAGATCTCAATGTCATCGTTTGTGTTGGGTTGAATTACCTGAATTGCGTAGTGATAACACAATCACAATATAATCAAATTTATTTTCTCTAAACCGAAGTAGTATTTCATGCAAACTGTAATTATATAATTGGTTATAAAGAGTATGAAATGTTGAATTAATTGCTCTTAAAACGTCAACGTTATTATTTAAAAAGATGTAACAGGAACAACGTATTTAAATCGTTATATTCCTTATACAAACCAAACACCTAACAAACCTACGATCCAAACAACCAACCTAACAACCTACCAAACAACTACTAACCAACCAAATAACCAACCTATCAACCAGACTACCGAGCAACCAACTGACCAACCAACCAACCAACCAACCAACCAACCAACCAACCAACCAACCAACCAACCAAAAGAGCTTGTGTGGTAAATCCGAACCTGAGCTTCGTTAGATGCAGAAATATCGGAGGTAATTCAATGCAGGCCAGTGAAATTTTGCCTTAATGTACTGCCCGTTCGCACCCGTCCGCGCCGCTAGCGCTGGGCTGTAGGTATCGAAAAGTCCGCATACCGGGCAAACGTACGCTACCATAATCTCTTGCATGCAGCGTATCGCGGTCGAATTGACATATGTGTGACATATCGTTTTATTTCATTTCAAAGCAGTTGTGTTGTTGTCAAAATCTTTTCATTAGTATCTATGTTATGGTGTTCTTTCACACGGTAGGTGATGAAAGCTTTTTGTTTCATGTGTGTGGGGCGTATTCCAATGTTATTTGGCTTTAACTGATTTTTGTCCGGCTTTATTTAGTGCACATTGCAATAAAGTGCTTTTTGGAAACATAAATGGGATCAGTCAAAGAATACCAACATTGGGGATCTTATTGGGGTTCCGAGCCTCCGGAAGCTTTTGGATTTTTGTCATTCATAACTCGAAATAATTTTGAGACAAAATCTACAACTCCATTTCATATAAGGCATATCTAGAGTTCCTAAATGGGTGGGTACAGGGAATCAGATCAAAAAGCCTCAATTGGGGTCAATGGGGTCCAGGGGGCCCCGGAAGATTGTTTAGATGTTGGCAGTTCAACATTCTAAAGATAAAGGTCAGAAGAGGATTATTTTATCAAATGTCACATAATGCATACAAGCGGAGCATAGTTCCTTTCATTTTAATGTCCTTTTATATTTTTAGAAACCAAATATAGTTTTTGTTGTGGGGGGGGGGGGGGAATCCCCCCTATCCACCCATGATCGGCGCCAATGAGTGAGCCATACATTAAGGTGAAGTATCAATTCAACGTTGCCAGATCTGGCATAATTATGCTTTCTGGCATAATTTTTACCCTTTTAGCATCTGGCATTATGCCTGGCATAATTTGGCCTTTTTTAGCAAATTTCTGGCATAATTTTACTCTTTTTAGCATAATTCTGGCAGAATTTGAAGGAAAAAAAAGGTCTCAACAATCATCACCAATGATCTCGTGGTCTTGGCCTTGGAATTTGTGTAAAAATCCTGGTCTTGCCTCAACAATGCGGGACTGGACCTGGTCTTGGTCTAAAATGTTTGGAACACCCCTAGTCTCGGCTTTGAAAAATTTCTACGACTACCCCGGCCCCCCCCCCCCCCCCCCTCCCCCCCGCTGACAGGATTTTCCTAACCAATGGGTCCTGGTCTAGGCCTCAACATTTTCTACGACTACCCCCCCCCCCCCCCCCCCCCCTCTCGCTTGCAGGATTTTTCTAAACCAAGGGGTCCTGGTCTAGGCCTCAAAATTCCCTGGTGTCGGTCTAAAAAAATGACTCTCGGCTCCAAAAGAGGGTTTGGCATAATTTTTGGCGATTTAGCATAATTTTCGCTGCTCCCCTAGCATAATTGTATTTTTCACTGGCAATGCTGAGTATCATATTCCCCAAAACGGAATCACATTACGCAGTGTCGTTGTGTTTCATAAGATGCTATAACAATTATGCTACACTAACTTTAACATTAACTTTGCCTTATCGCTAAATGAGTATTCCTCTCCAGGTTTAAAGAAGTTCTATGCTTGCATCATATAACAATTATGATACACTAACTTTATCATTAACTATGCCTTATCACTAAATGATCACTCCTCTCCAGGTTAAACTAAGTTGTATGCTTGCATCATAGCGCCCCTTGCTGCACCATGAAGCTCACAGTGTCAACTCCCGCCCTATTCTTCTTCGCCATGCTCCGTGGTAAGTACTGTCCACCTACAGAACTTGCCTTGAGACAGGTAGACAATGATATGTTGAATTGGATACAACAAGTTTGATATTGTTTTCGTGTCAAACTCGTCAATAATATTGAGTTGTTTTTGTTTGTCCAAATTACCATCGCCAACCACACCATGTAAACCTTTCATGACTATAACTTTGGTTTGTCCATTGAAGGAGCGCTGTGCTGTGAAGAAGCTATGCACTCATACTGTCGGAGCATTGTTGGACCCAACTGGCAGCCAGTGCAACTGCTTCCCAAACAGGGGAAAGTCTCGGCAGCCATGGACCGGGCTATGAGGGGGATTTCTGCTGCTCAATCGGCGCTAGTCTGCTCCCTGCCAGGTGAGTGGTATGACTGAATAGTTCATCAGGTATAGGCCCCCTCTCCTAATAAATGTATTTTCTTGCACGTTGGTACAGCATACTACAATCGTAGTGCACCGTTTTTGTTGAAATGATCGAAACGCTGGACATTTTAAAATATCTATAATTTTACCTTCGTCAATGTGATCTCTTACATTTTTAACGATGCTATCTCTAAAATCTAACCTCTGTCATTTTTTGATTTGCCTTATATTTACCTCTGTCATGATCCTTTGCGTTGTACCTGCGTCATCTCAACTGGTTATATTCAGTAGTTATTACGTATTCTGGCTCTCCCATGTACAAACGTAATGTTTCCTTTTCGTAACACGGTGTTCCTTAGACATTGTATCACTATTCTCCTATGTTATTGTATGAATTGTTTATTTTGAATACAGATTGCCTGAGTAATCCCTGCAAGAACAACGCTACGTGTGCGGAAACACTCTATGGGTACTCTTGTAACTGCACACCGGAATATGTAGGGGCAAACTGCGATAAAGGTAATGCCCTTCATGTTTATGTTTGATTTATGTATGAATTTAGTTAGTTATTAACGCAATGTTTGTATTAATTTATATATCTATGCATTTTCAAGGACGGTTGTTTTTTCATTGGTTATATGACCATCTTTTACATGACATGCACATATATTATAAAAGGGAAAGGAATATAGCGTCATACAGTACAATATATCATATTGTAAGAATAAGTGAGACTAGTCATTACATAATGAAATTATATTAGTATACTTATAACATTAACGACACATTGTTTTAAGGGATTTAGTGACATATACACGTTTTTACCAATTATGTATCACTGTATGAACATGTCAAAACAGTTACACGATCATTATAATACAGTATAACGAATAATAAACTATAGCATCACCAATATTCACTAATAATGTGTACTCCTAAAACGATGCATATAACATCTTTCTTTTTTTGAGAAACAATGCGTTGTTAGATTTACAAACGTGTCCCACATGTTCTTACTGACGTAGGAACCTGCTAGCTAGCCTCTGTTTTTTTTAAGTGGCTAATTTATTGCTGTCGCTGGTATAAATCCTTAGTTTTGTACATAAACATATGTTTATACAACCATCTGAGGAATTAAGGTTTGACATATTTGACGTTAATTTGACGTTAATTGACGTTAATTGATTTGATAATTACATTAAATGTAGACAATATTGTTCAATCTGGTGTGCAATGTGTTGGGTTTAGTGACCATGCACTAGTGTACACAGTGTTAAAGGGAACATGTAGATTGCTAAAGCCTAAAGTAAGTAAATTTAGATCCTTTCGTTTTTTTGATAAAGACAAATTTATTAAAGACATACTTGAAGTAGATTGGAGTAAATTATATTCTGATGATATCTCTGTAGAAGAGTTATGGATGGAATTTAAAACTAAATTTGTTGAATTGAGTAATATTCATGCTCCTTTTATTTCGGTTAGGAGAAAGCGCCATGGTGCACCATGGATAACTAATGAATATATATTATTAGCACGTGAACGCGACTATTTTAGAAAGAAATACTATCAAACTAAATTACAATGTCACTGGGATAAATTTAAAGGCTTTAGAAATAAAGCAAACAATATGAATAAAAAGTTGAAGAGAAATTTTTATCAAACTGAATTTTTGGAATGTGGTAGTGATATTAAGAAAAATTGGAAAATTTTGAAGAATCTCCTTCCAAACAAAAATGGAGCTATGGATGTAAAGTTGGTAATAGAAGGAAATATTATTAGTGATGCTGAGGAAATAGCATCCAAACTAAATGTCGCTTTCAATTAAGTGAGTAATCGATTGAATGAAGGCGCCCCGCCTAGTGTTAGAGATATAAATGCTCTTGATACGTTATGCCAAATAGACAAGGAATTTAAATTTAAGGAAATATCTGTTGAATTTGTTAGGAATGAATTAGAGAATATAAATTGTAAAAAAGCTGTTGGTGTGGATGGTCTACATCCTAAATTATTAAAGTTAGCTGTCGAATACATTGCAGCTCCTTTAGCTCACATATTTAATAGATCTTTGATAACCTCTGACATTCCAATTGATTTTAAAACTGCACGTATCACACCGATACACAAAGGTGGTGCATTTGAAATAAGTAATTTTCGTCCAATCTCAATATTGCCAATTCTCTCTAAAATACTGGAAAAGGCTGTGCATAAACAATTGTATGATTTCGTAAATAACAATAAACTCTTATCAATAGAGCAATCTGGTTTTAGACCATTACACTCAACAGCCACATGTGTGACTCATATAGTAGATTTTCTTTTACAAAATATGGATTCAGGTCAGTTAATAGGTGCCGTATTTTTAGACCTCAAAAAGGCGTTTGATGTCATTCCATTACATTTGATTCTTGCGAAATTGTCATTTTATGGCATAAGAAATGACGAATATAAGTGGTTTGAGTCTTATTTGTCAAGTAATTATTTAACTGTTCAGTCTGGTGTTCCACAAGGGTCAATTCTTGGCCCACTCATATTTTGCTTGTTTATAAATGATATATGTAAATTGAGTTTTAGTTCTCAATCAAAGATTTCACTTCATGCGGATGACACCGCTATCTTTAATAAGGATAGTGATCATTCTCAAATTCAAATTAATTTGCAAAGAGATTTTGACTTGATTGTAAAATGGCTTAAGTATAATGGTATGTATATACACCCGGATAAAACTAAAGTGATTACTTTTGGTCCCAAAAGAAAGCTGCATAACCTCGTCCTTTCTATAAAATATAATGATAGTGAATTAGAAAACGTCAGTCATTTAAAATATCTTGGAGTCATACTTGACTCTCAGTTAGTTTGGACAAAGCATATTGAAACTATATGTCTGAAAATATCACGGTCTATAGCATGTATAAGACGGATAAGACATTTAGTTCCGAATAAAGTACTTATTAACTTATATTACGCACTCATTTTACCCTATATAGATTATTGTTGCACTGCATGGGGAAGCTGCTCAAAGGCAAATTTATTAAAGATACAGAAATTACAGAATAGATATGCAAGACTTGTTTTAAATGTGGACCGCTTTACATCTAAGTGTTTTTTGTTAACTACACTGAATTGGCAATCGGTGGAACAAAGAATAAAATATCATTATTGTGTAATCATGTATAAAGCTCTTAATAGTTTGACTCCAGTGTATATTGAATTATTAATAGAACGACGCACCACTCATTATGTAACTAGATACACATTGAGAAGCCCTCTCACAGTTCCTTATCCTCGTACCGAATATATGAAGAGATCATTTGTCTATACAGGTAGTTCGCTATTTAATAAACTTCCTATCTCCATTCAATATAGTTCTTCATTAAGTATTTTTAAACAGAAAAGTAGAAGTGCAATAAACATGTTATAGGTACATATTTATGTCCCATTATTACTGTTATATTTAAACTGGTTTTTACTGTAATTCTCAGTTATAATGTATTTATCAGGTAGGGTGATTGGGGTAGATAATGCATGTTGACGTGTATATTTTGATTGTTTTTTTTTGTTTTTTTATCTTTCATGTACGATGTTGTTTATTATTTAATGTATAGATTATGTCTTTAACTATATTGTAATATATATTTATACGTCTCATACAGGGCGCCGCTGTAAAGCAGTTTTTCAACTGAACGGCCTACCCTGTATTTTTATAAAGAAAACATGAATACATTTAAAAATAAATAATAAACATATGAAAAAGCTCAGTTATAAAAGCCGCTAAATGCACTTACCAACTTTATAGAAAAGCATGTTTCTTTGTTCACGTTTTTACACATGCCTATGCTAAAATCCAAACATAATACCGTTCTTTATGTCTGCATTAGTTTATGTAGTTCGTCCCTAAGTTTGGAATTCTAGATAGCTATATAACGTATTAGTATTATGTTATGGTTAACTCACATTGTTAATAGAAAGTGGATTTAGCGCATTTTGGGAAAAAAAGTTCTCATAAAGGAGTATAATGGATACTAATTACGTACTGTCGGTGTATGCCCTCCTCAGATCTGCGGACTTGCCCCACCGGCTGGGTGCTCAGCCACCCAGGGAAGTGTTACCTGCGTACGGGCGTGAACGAGTTCGCGCTGCCGGCAGACGAATACTGCGCTGGTCTTGGTCCTGTTATCTACGCGGGGCAGGCTATCGTTCCGTCCCTGCTGCAGTTTGACAGCGACGAGGAGACTGACATCTTCAACCAGTTAGCTGCCATGCGTACTACCAAGTACTGGATCAACTGCAACGACCTCGCTGACGGGACGTACAAGTGCATGAGGGACAGGGACGGTACCCTTAGTGACTACAGAAGTGAGTAAAGACTGCACCTTGTATTGCGCTTAATGGGCAAACTGTACCAACTGAACATACTAGTATGAATCAGTTCAATATCACACAATTATTCCCATTCGGTCGGCTTAAGAGGGCGAGAGAGAGTTGGGGATGGATTTGGGGGATGGGGAGAGGGGGTCAGGGATGGGCAGCCTGTATGGGCAATACGTAAATAACGCCAAAACCTTATTTGGGAGCTCTTGAGGTAATTATCGGTTACAACCAAAATTACAAAAAAACGTATTGAAATGCAAGCAAGTGTAACACCAATGACTTCAATATAAGGTGAATAACCAATAAGGCATTTTATGTTATAACTCTACCATGCTCGACAGGTATACACAATTACGAAAGACTAAGTAAAACCCATGTTATCATTCATAAAGAGTCGTTACAACTCAAGAGGGCGCTTTCTAAAAACTCATTGGTTTTAGCCATTTTTCATGCAAAATTGTGCATGTGATTGTTTTGTAAAATTATGATTAAATAGAGATATCATCAACAACTATTTGAAAACCTATTTTTGTTTTGTTCGAAGTAGTCTATAAACATTTGTTGTATTTTTCTAAAAAGTCAAGGTGTCCTCCGGCAGGGTAGAATTATGACTACAAAATGTTGAAATCAAATTGTACCACTAGGAGAGCATTTGTTCAATGAACTTTCAAATGGAATTAAAACCACCCAATTTAGTGGCATTTAGGGGCATTTAAATTTGAGTGATCATTGTAACTGTAGACCTACTCGCAAATATTCTTAGTATATCTGACGACAGGCACAGGTCCGTAGCTAGGAGAGGCGTTGGGTTAAATAAGAAAGGTCCACTTTGTATCGGTCACGGCCATCAAAACCAGTGGTCTCGGGCAACGACTGGTTACACAACTAAATCATTGGCGTCCGGTCTTGTTCTGGGCCTCGACATATTTTGGCAACGGAACCCCCCCCCCCCCCCCCCTCTCTCGCCCCACCCTTGGAAAATCCTGGCCTTCTTGCCATGTCGACATAGTAACATAACTCTACTGTAGTAACGTGACGAAAAACCTTATATTAGGTTTATCGTCGCTGGGCTGTTAAAACCTCGTATCTCAAAAAAAAAAATGTTCAGGAGAGCGAAAAAACATTCTTATTTTAACAAATTATGTGCCTAGGCTATGTTATTTAGACTTAAGACTATGTTTGATTATCAATTCAATATGAAATGGTTTACATGCACAAACAATAGTTTGAAAGGCGGGAAATTAAGTTACGAGGTTTTTCGCACTAATTCCTGAAATGAGATACGACGTTTTCGAAAAGATGAATTTTACCATTATTTGCTAAGATATGCAACTCATGTGGTTATTAGAAGATGAATTACACCTTAAACTTCACATTTATCCAACAAAGTAATTTTCACCAACATTTGAGATACGAGGTTTTAACAGCCCAGCGACGTTATGTAGTAGCTTCTGGCTACTACGAGCATTGAAACTAACTGATTTTAAGTACAAACACACCTCAATCATGACAATAGCTTTCAATAACACAGCTGATACAAACCAGAGCTATCGGGTTCAAATTTCAGAGAACCCCTACTCTTTCTTATGTTTTAATAACATATTTTCTTTTCTGTTTTTTTCTTCAAGACTGGAAGCCCAGAGAACCGAGTGCAGCCATTGAGCCCTGCGTGGAGGCAGATAAGTCGGCTGCCTCGACTTGGAATGACGTAAGATGCAGCGGTCGTACTAGGCCTGTGGTTTGCCAGATACGCATCGACTAGCCATCTATACAAGTGATCCATGAATGGCTATTTTTCCCAAAGTTTAAAGTGATCCATTAAATTTGTAATACAATGCCATAAATGGTATCTGAGACTTCTTCACATACCACTATAATGGTTAGCTTCTTGAGAATAATACGTGATATTTTCATAGCAAAATTACATTGTTTACTAAATAAAGATAATTGGCGTGAAGCACGACGTGGAGCCCATTTCACTGTTGTGTGTTTTTGGACTAATAATATGCTTGTAATTGGATATTATTTTCTTTTAATTATTACAATAAAAACTACTTATTATTTTTTCCATTAATCTGCATCACACCAAAATTTAATTAATAATAAAGGCTTTCTTGGAAATAGTTCCGAATAATAGTAGCCTATATATATAATGTAATGGGTTACATGATATATACAAGCAATGGGTTTCAATAATAATATATGGAAGTGGTGTGGCAAGATCGGTAGAGCGCGTGCTTTCTGATCGTGAGAACCCGAGTTCGAACCCTGCCCACTCCGTTTGCCCTTCAGCAAGGCATGTAATCCACATTGCTGCTCTCTACCCAGGTGTATTAATGGGTACCTGGTCTGGTGAAAATTAGCTTGGTGCACCTATAGGGTTGCCCGCCGCTAGTATGCTCCCCGGGGAGTTGAGAATGTGTACAAGATAATTGTGCGGGTCTGAACTGTACCATGTGACCAGGGGTAATAATAAGCACTTAGAGGCTGTTCTGCATTAGGCGCTATATAAATACAATCGATTATTATATCATTCGCAATTGGTCTTTCACCCTAGCCATGCTTATTATGTGGTACTCTATTGACTTGTTTGAATGAAATAATCGTTATTAACTCAATTAAATGACAACCTGTAAAGAAGCATGTCTACAAGTACATAAGGCGTCTTTAACTGCAACATCACAACGATTGGAGATGGAGCTTAAATCTCTAACATTTTCCTGCCAATGATGGCGCTATTATTATACTCTGGATCGGGTCTATGGATAATGCTTGTTATACCCAAATTTGTAAAGTCTTCAATGGGCTAAAGCAAGGGATAGTAACGTGATCCCCAAAAAATTGCCAGTGGATCATATGATGGCAACCATGGGAAACAGAACCTTTAAATCGGTATACACACATGTTGCTATTAACAAACTACCTTTCATTATTTTGTCTTTCATCATAAACTGAATTTAAAATGAAAAAACAATAATGTTAAACTCGCGAGTTTGGTTTAGGAATAATGTATTTTTAACTTTATCGCATTTAACAGCGATGTTGAGTGATGTATCGTATCTTACACTGATCATGTTGATTAACGAGCGATACATTGCTAATTATTTGACATCAATATTTAGCTTTTTAGTTTAAATGGATAGTTTAGTTTTGGTTTAGAGGGCGCTTCAAGAAATAATCAATTTGTGAGCTTATACAAAACCTAGTGTCATATTTGTAAGACCTCATGATTTTAAAGATAACACACACTTTCCTTTCAAAATCAGTTCACAAACTGCAACAAAATATAAATAAATATATCACATTGGAATAAATGTGGAACCAACATTTATTCGATAACTTAAAGACAAATATTAAAAATGCCTACAATAACATAAAAAAAAACCTAATAAGTGTTTATGAAGGTGTTGATGACCTCTCTATTAAAAAAGAACATAACATTTAAAATGTTTCATACAAAATAGTTCAAAACCAATATGATTTAGAGAGCATCCTTTTGTGTTGTAACGGCTACTTGTTTAAGTTTATTTTGTTTGCAAGTTTGCAAGTTTTGTTTACTTAGATTAAATTGGACCGAAACTGAACTATCCTTTAATTAGTATTTGTCCAGTGAATATTTCAATTCGTGTATAAATTGTGAATTACTCTAGGCTAGTGAAAAACAAAATGGCATTCTTTTTTTTTGTTACCTTTTGTAAAATTGTACTTTATACGACATTTACAAAAATAAGCTTGTAAAATTGTTAACTTGCCCTCCATTAGCAGGAAGTTGTCTGATAATACAAACGGATGACGATCATGAAATAGTTATAGACAGGCAAAGAAATGGAGGGTTGTATCGCATTATTGATACGAAGTGTGTTTTAATTGGTTTGTCCTCAACTGAATAAGTGAGCTTGCGTTTCATTTACGTGCAGATAATACATTATTGACGGACGGTATATCAAGTTGCCTACCATTAGCTCATGGTCGTATGACCATATTTTTCTCAAGGGGTGGGGGGGGGGGGGGGGGGGGGGTGTTGATGTATTTTGCCCGCATATTTAAAGGTGCACCTGTAAAGTGTCAGATATTGCCCAACATGATATTTGAGACTTCAATCCTATACCGAAATCATTGTAAAATATGTCCGAATGATGTGTGAAAGTTTCATTGAAAAAGAACACTGCTTTCCTGGTTAAAAAAGCGAGAATATGCGTCAGCTTTTACAACGAATTACTATATGACGTTTATGAGATTTATGACCGTTTATTAAGGCTCTTGAGCTGAATGATAAATATCGTCATACTAAAGGGCCATTTAAAAAAATTATAAACCTATTTGATTCTTCTCTTACCATAAGCTAAACAACACGGTAGAAGAGAAACGAGGAAGCTCCAAGTAATTTTCGTGGAGTTAGACACAATACAAGCATCTTTGATGTCAGAAAATTATATTTTATTTATATTTAGTCCGAAAATAGCATGGTTTTACCCAAATATGAGACGGTTTTGTCCCAAAATTTTATTGTTTACCTTTTAGTGTCCTAAAATTACTTTTAAAAAAATAAAAATTGCTTGAAAATTGCTTGAATATGACTTTATTTTATAATATAACACGGATTTCACGAATGTAAACTGGTGTTTGCCGAAATATGACATGGTATGTCCGAATATTAGGTGCTTTTTGCTCGAACTTGTTTTAATTCTCAAAACTCCATCCGCCAGACCCCCTCCCCCCGCGTCTTTTTTTTTTCCGTAACGTTAATGCGTCGCAACTCGTGAAAGCGCGCTGGAAAGCCAAGACTAGCTCGCGTGTGTTGATTTACACGCAAGCCTAGCTATTTTCTCAATAAAATCGTGGCTTCACACACCATGATGACTGTGAGTGTGATAGTTATACGCCTAGATGAATGTTCCTAATCTCATTGTCGTGGTCGTAGTCCGCATCGGGATCGGCCACTAATTAATGGTCACCCTTGCCCTTGGACTTGTCTTATCTAATTCGATGTCGCAGAGCCGCAGATTTTGATACATAATAGCAGCGGGGGCTAGTCATGGCTTACCAGCGCGCTTTTACGAGTTTTTGAGGAAAAGCGACGCATTAACGTTACGGGAAAAAAAAGACGCCCCCCCCCCCCCCCCCCCCCCCCACTCCCCCGTCACTTACTTCACCTATGCATTAGCTGGCAGTTGTCTGATAAAACGAAATGATGACCATCATATAATATGTACAGACAGGCAAGGTAATTGAGGGTTGTCCTTGACTGAATAGTTAACTAACATTCTTAACACTTGATACCATGCGTCAATAGTGTATTATAGGCATGGTATACACTGTACCTGGCGTCAATTGGTATTATTTCTGTTTGTATTGATATTGATATTATAATCATTAGTAATATTACTATTATTATATGTACTATACCTAACTGTATTAGTATAATAAGTGTTATTATTATTAGTAGTATCATTCATATTGATATATTGAGATGTTGTTTTTAATATAAATATGTGTAAGTACTGTAGTATGCTGTGATGTGTGTCGTGTAATATATCACATGTTGGTCAACGTTGTATTAAACTGGAATTACTGTATAATATAATGATCACAAACTTTTTTCAAAGCAATGTTACCATATTTGCACAATATTTTATGTCTAATGTATATATTATGTTGGCACTGTTATTTACTATTAGAAAATAAACTGTAAGTTGCATGTATCCTTTACTCTTTTGTACAATTGCATTTGTTTTTGTTTTGTGTCTGGTTGCAGTACATTTATCCGAGTAAGACATAACTATACATGAAGCTATACATCATAAAAGGAACATCCCACCCGGATTATGTTATGACGTGATTGATTTAGAAGAATTATCAATGCAAATTTTGCGGCCAATATCGGGTGAAAATTAGAAAGATACGATCCTTTGAACTTAATGATTTAACATGTTTTTTGTTTACAAACATCGTTATGCCTTTTAAATGGAATTTCCTATATGCATATGGAAGTGGGTAACTATGCTCATTACAACTATCTTCATATCCTGAAATGTAGGAGAAAATATTAATTTGTTAGGGATACAAAAGGAATTATGTACAAATTAAACAAAACTTAATGCGAGTCCGCTCGTCACATTCGGCGGCAATTTCCAAAACACTTCCGATCGTGACTAAGATCACATTCGCTTTCCTTTTTTTGTATTGCACGCATACTATATTGTGCTCCGTTTAACTTGATTTCATTGCAAACAAGCTTTTTCTAGGGTGGAATTTTTCTTTAAAGAGGAGACAAAATTCACGATATCATCAAGACAACAAGTGTTATCATTGTATGATATTAAGAACAGGTGTGCACAAGGCTAAGGAGATATAAATCTGGCTTTGTGTCGTGCCCTTAGTTTGTATACATATATTGTTTGTCATTTTCAAAATAAATTATATACATTATTTCGAAAAGTCCGTCCTCATGACAATTAAAAACCTTCCAAAATTAACCTCTTGCACACAGGAACATGGGAGACCTATATTGAGTATATTTGACATTATCACATAATATAGGGAAGGTGTTTATGCGAATAGATAATCACTTAACGTACGCGATATGGCTTAAATTTATAGTTCATCAGCAACATAGACTCAGTGTTCATCTAAAGACAGACGAACGAATGTTCCGTATTTCCGACTATCTATGTAATACGTATACATTAAAACATGTTATTAAAAACTATACAGCTTAACATATAGGTATTGTCAGGGTACAGAGTTTATTTACATAAACTAGAACAGTAAAATTTGCATATGAAAATACACAGTAATTACTACAATAACATGGACCAAGATTTGACAATAATGGACTAAGCTGGGGCACCGAATATTCGACTTTATTGGATCCCTTTTATACGCCTTCACCGCTCTGTTATGACATATCATGCATGTGTAGACAGTGGCAGCAAAACAAACAACATACAAGGTGGGGGGAGGGGGGCAAACCTATACACCTATACGCAATTATTTTGTATTGTTTTGTTCTACACAAGGGGAAGTAGTATTAGGGGCAGCAGGGGGTAGGGCAAGAATAGGGAGGCCATTTCCAACATTTGCACCTCCTTAGCTACGCCAAAGCACCTTTACCCAGTGATGGTCCTGATACGCATCAAAGCACGGTAAGTATTAGGTAATTAGGTTCATATGTCGAGCACACTTCAAATTATATTTCACACGACACCTGCGACTGCCGCGCTTCACGTAACTAATTTAGAGACACGCTGCGGTAGGAGAACCAAATCCAGTAGTTGGTAAGTTGTATTAATTAGTTATAACACTATTGCGTCGTATACGATGACATTCATAATGAAAACATCAACATAATGTAGACAAAATAATACTATTGCAGTAAAATGTGGTATTTTATGAAAACCATAATTATTCAATCGTTTCTATGAATATAATGTTAGATTCATTGTTTTAAATACGAAGGCAATTCGGACGTGAATAAAAGTAAACTATGGATATTGTGTTTATAATCATGTAATATATGTTATGTATTTTTTATTTTGATACGCGGGATAGTACAATTTGGGTTAGAGGATACTTCAAGAAAAATCCTACTGATACTTGAAAACATACTAAAATGGCTTTGGTTTGTTTTATGATCTATAATACAATTGTTTAAATCAAACATTACTTTCACATTATTTTGGTTAATGAACAGTACTTAGTACGTAGTACATGTAGTTCAGTTTTGGTCAAACAAAATGTTAGTAACTTAAAGGGGTAGTTCAGTTTTGGTAGAGAGGGCGCTGCACAACACACTTTGTTCGTGAGGTAATGAAAACTGAGTGTCGAATTTTAAAGAACATGCAATTTGAATGGCAGAATAAACTTTATTTGGTCAAAATCGGTTCAGAAATGGCTGAAATAACAATAAATATATCCGATCGTATATATTTGGGCCCCAAATAAATACGATGATGTTTGAAAAAAAAAAAAATGCTTACACTTTTTCCAAAATGTTAAAAAGCGGTTTTTAAATAGTTGTTGATGATCTCTCTATTTAATCATTATTTCAATAAAACATCACATGCATAATTTTGTATGAAAAATGGTTGAAACCAATGCCTTATTATAGAGCGCCCTCTTGTGTTTCATTGGCGCTTAATGAATGATAACATGAATGATAACGAGCATGGTGGGGTTATACATATTAGTTTGTAATGTTACTGTGCAGGTTTTGGTTACTAAAGTTCAGCCTTACCAAAACTGTACTACCCCTTTAAACTTTGAAGTTATCATTACAAACTAACAGTTATAATTCAATGATGCTTGGATGGTATTAACAAATACACATTTAATTTCCAGGGCTGCTTTCATTAAAATATCAACTGTTTTCACAAAAGGACGCCCTCTATTCACATGAAATTTCAACCATATTTGAAATAAAAACAAATGTAAATGTTATGTTTGATTAAAATAAGTATTCAATAGAGAGATCATCAAAACAAAATTTTGTATAATTTTCCAAAACGTGTCTCACTTTAAAATTGTTCCTAAATTATTGAATGAGTACTTAATGTGGTAACTCATTGTGGTGATATGTATCACTGTTATAATATTTAACATTTTCTTTCTGTAAATACGTCACAGGTCAATCAAAGTTGGTTCCACCATTCAACCCTATCGGATATAGTTATGCATATTTTAGCTGTTTCTGAACCGATCTTGATTTAACAAAGATGATTCTGTCTTTAAAAAGTGTCTGTTCTTTCAGATCCTTGTTAATACCCCACCCAAAATCTTTTCCGGAAGCGCCCTCTTATCGTTAGATAATCAAACCTCTCCAGGTCACCTGCCATTCTTGCATCATAACGTCCTGACCTGCATCATGAAGATCACAGTGTCCATTCCGACCCTATTTATCTTCGCCGTAATTCGCGGTGGTAAGTATTCAAAAGGGACAGTCCACCCAACGAAACGTCTTTGCAAGAAAAGGTCATGTACAGTCAAACCTGTATTAGTGGACACCTGTGTCCATAACGGCTAACCTGCCTATATTGGCCACCAAACGTGCTCCCTTGCATACATAGTAAAAACAATGTTATAAACTTGTCTGTGGATGTCACCTGTCTACAGAGGCCACTTTTCTCGATTCCCTTGGGTGGTAACTACTAACAGGTTTCGACGTGATCGTCATTGCCATTGAAGGTTCGTGAATAATAATGATTTTTGTTGTCAACGTTTCCATCGACAGAAATTTCGTTGTAATGGAAAGTCAGTCGGTATTTAGGATGTTTATTTTTCTCATCCTGTTTTCACGAATAATGTTTGTTGATAATATGGTCACGTTATATCTATCCGTTTCCGTGCATATTACAATTGAAATAATTCAAATATGTGTTTGTACAATTTCATAATTCAAACATGTCTAAGATATATTTCATCTGCCCTATGACTAATGTCTCAAACTCCCCCCCCCCCCCCCCCCCTCCATTTATGACAAATAATAACAGCTTTATAATGCCTTGATTGTGTTTGTGCTTCCACTGAGTAGTTTGGATTTAGCTTGACTAAAACTAGTAATGCTATCCCGTGTATTTTTTGTCCAGAAACGCTTTGCTATGAAGAAGCAAAGCGCTCATATTGTCGGAGCATCATTGGACCGATGGGGCAGCGAGTGCAACTGGTTCCCAAACATGGGAAAGTCTCGGCATCCATCGACCGGGCTATGGGGGGAGTATCTGCTGCAGCAGCTCAGTCGGCGGTAGTCTGTTCTCTACCAGGTTACAAATTATGATGTTATCGTTGTTGTTGTTGTTGTTGTTGTTGTTGTTGATGATTATGTTGTCGTTGTTGCTGTTTGTTTAAATTTTCCATTTATGTTAATGTATTCGCGCCACAACTATCGTTGTATAACTTGACTTGTTCTATGACAGTAATCTAGTGTTGCCAATTTAAACAGCAATGATACTATAGGGAAAGGCTTACATTCACATAACTTACAGTTATGATCAGTTTTTGATGTTTCGATAACGCTATCGTGAAGTTAAGGGTATTATATTACAAGTTAGAAGGTGGACGAATTGTTGCATGCTTTCTTTTGATACCGAATGAAAACGTCCAGCTCTACTTCATAATTATCAATATACCATGCGATGTTAATAACAGTAGGTAACCCATTTACTTATAACGGCATCGATTATTGGCAGATACGATAGATGTGTCAATTTGATAAAGCTATATTTGTGCCAAAATACACGATTTTGGCCAAATGATTCTCAAGTATGTTGCCTAAAACAACAAGTTATAAGGACGGAACAGTTCTGGTGAGTTCTAATAATACATGCTAAAACATGTGCGACATGGTTGAGTACTATTATACGGTTCTCTCTATCACACTTAATACAGGGATAATGAAGGTTTTAGTATCTAAAATGGGCTTTAAAATGACTTTTGCAAGAACACAGACAGTAAAAAAAAAAAAAAAACCTTTTCAGAAACGCCTAAAGTAATCACACATAATATAATACGAGAACAAAAATCGCTGGTGTCGACTTTGGTTCTATTATAATTACAGTCAAACATGCTAATGCGACCACCTGTCTATAGCGACCACCTGCTCATAACGACCGCTCCTCGGTCCTCCCCTGAAAAATCACGTGTTAAGCGACCTGCGTACTGCGACCACCTGCCGAACGCGACCAGCGACCACCCTATTTGGGTCCCGACGCACGTTTAAACCTGCGTGTAGCGACCACAAAATTAGCGCTTGAGCGACCAAGGCTCCAATTATGAGCATGTCAATGCATAAAACCAGCTTATGTGACAATAAACTTCAGACGGACGTTTAATTACCAACACCAAGTGCGTCAGTCTCTCATACAAAAGATAATTCGCGCCCTTCACTTCAGTACCTGATGCTGATACAGAAATGCGTCGAACAAAGGCACGTTTATACTCAACATCACAATCTGTTATTTAAATCGCCGAGGTGGGGTGTTTCCTCAATGTTTCTTATTCTTCTTTAATGATTATGTGCGCTTGTTACAACCAAACAATGCATATTGACTTTATAATTCTCATACAAAACTATACACATGCGCATTTAAAAGTGCAGCTGATTCTCTAAAGTCTCATGATGAGTAAATAAATGTCACATTGACACATTTTGCAATTTTTATTTCACTTAAAAAGATAATAATAATCCCGTTGGAATCCCATTTTCTTTGCCTTCTTTTAATCACAATATATTTCTGGTCAGTTTCTTTATATGTTTGAATTAAAAAGATAATAAAAAAACATTTAATATAATTTAAAGTGTAATGCCAATTCATATGAAATTTAATTTGTGGTAATATGCATGCAACACATACTAAATGAAACTATGGAAATGTGCGTGTACAGATGCCAATTAATTACACATGTGCATATAGGCAGAATACATGCGACCATAAATTCAAAATGGCCGCCAACCCCATAATGCGACCACCTGTCTATGGCGACTACTTTTCGCCGGTCCCTTAAGTGGTCGCTATAGATAGGTTTGAGTTACAAAATTCAATATTCTGAAATACTACACATTGGTGAAAATTTCCGAAAATGGGTTCTTTATTGACTCTGGAAATATCTCTTACTGAATATTATTTTTTGGAGAAAAACACCACACACATTTAATCTTGTTGAATGAGAGAGTTTTGGGTTAATATGGCGCTTCAAAATATAATTTATTGATTAGATCTATAACAATTGTTTGTAAAACGTGAAAAAGCACACTGTGTTAATGACATAATAATATTTTTTTATTGTAATTTCTTCAGAAACAGCTAAAATACCCATGAATAATACTAATTGGCATAAATCTATGGAACCATTTATTATATAATAATAAAAAACAAACATTTACGAATCCTACACATTTCTGACAATATACAGGCATTATTTCCGATACTATATCCGCAATGGATTATATATTTACTATTATATACAGGCATGTTTTGAAAAACAATTTTTTATGATCACTCTATTGAATATTTATTTTTAGCGAACATCACATTAACATTGTTAATATAAATTTGTTATTAACTTGAGATGTGTTGAGAGCGCCCTCTTGTTTTAGCAGCTGTTTAAAACAAAATGAAAATACACCTCTAACATTGGCCGTTGGTACGTTTATTATATGATACAAGCATCATTGTACTGTAGCTGTTCGTTTTTAATGATAACTTAAAAGTTTTAGTTACAACAACTATGATTGACCAGAAATGTACGATCCCTTCAACAAATATTTACATTAACATTGTCATTTAGAATGCTCTCTAGATCAACTTAACTATAAAAGCCCACAACCGGTAGTGACACCTCATATTCAAGAGTGTAACACGTGATCTTTGTCGAGAAAAAACAACAACTCATATTTGATGTTTTCTTTTGTGTTTGTGTGCACAGATCTGCGGACTTGCCCAGAAGGATGGGTGCTCAGTTACCCAGGCAAGTGCTACCTCTTCACCGGCTTGCGGAAAATCTGGGCCGAGGCAGGAGGCTACTGTGATGGTCTAGATCATGTAATCTACGCGGGACAATCTCTCTCTCCATCCCTTCTGCTGTTGGAGAGTCTCGAAGAGACGGACCTCTTCGTAGGCATGGCGTCTCCTTATGAGTCGTACTGGATCAACTGCGATGACTTAGATGGGACGTTGACATGCAAGAGGGACAGGACCGGAACCAGTCTAAGTGACTTCCGAAGTGAGTATCGACCTTATCATTTGTCTCACTACATCATACGCAAAACATACAAGCATCTGTTAGGACTTATTCACCACAGGGTCGTTCATAGTTGGGGCTGCAGCCCGCTCGTAGGATCGAAAATATCGAATATATTAGGCAAAAGTTAATTCATATTCGAACGACATTTCGGGAACAACTATTCCATAGTGGAGCAGCAAATATGTGGGGAAAGTCTTCGGCCCAAACTCTCACACTTCCATAAAAGTCCGAGTTGTGCGCTAATGGGCACGTATATGCCAATCATGGAAATATATAGGACTTTGTGCATGAGAGATTAAAGGGGTAGTTTAGTTTTGGTAGAGAGGGCGCTGCACATCACAATTTTTGTGTAAGGTAATGAAAAACTGAGTGTCGAATTTGAGAGAACATGCAATTTTAATGGCAGAATAAACTTTATTTGGCCAAAATCGACCCAGAAACGGCTGAAATATCAATAAATATATCTGATCTTATAATTATTTGGGGCCCAAATAATTAGATGACTTTTTTAAAACAAAACAAAAATGCTTGCACTATTTCAAAAATTGTCAAAAGCGTTTTTTAAATAGTTGTTGATGATCTCTCTATTTAATCATTATTTCAATAAAACATCACATGCTAAATTTTGTATGAACAATTGTAGAAACCAATGCCTCTTAAGAAAGCGCCCCCTTGTGTTTTAATGGCTCTTTTTGAATGAAAACGGGCTTTTTACTAAGTCGTTTGTAATTTTGTATACCTTTCGATCATGGTGGAGTTATACCTATTAGTTTATAATGTTACTGTCCAGGTTTGGGTACTAAAGTTCAGCCTTACCAAAACTGTACTACCCCTTTAATGCTATAAATTAGTTGTTTGGGAATTCGAGATGCTCAATTTTAATGTATGCTCCGAGAGTCGAAACATTAATCAAATCAATGTTTAACATCAACAATTTTAGTTGCGTGGTTAAGCCCCTTTCACACATAAAAGTATACAACACGGATTAACAGGGATCGAGTGCCCACGTGAAACACAGTTTTTTAACACGCTACAAATGCCGGAACATTTTACATAACCATGTTTGAATATAAAACAAACCCTGTCTATCGTATAAACAGATAAAGTGCACACTGCTTTGTGCATTGCAATTTGATAATTGCGATGTATTACCCATATGCACGGAATGACTGTATTACACAATGCACATAACTGTAGCTCCTGATGTAAAGA
This sequence comes from Echinarachnius parma, assembly GCA_037951105.1. Classification (NCBI taxonomy): domain Eukaryota; kingdom Metazoa; phylum Echinodermata; class Echinoidea; order Clypeasteroida; family Echinarachniidae; genus Echinarachnius; species Echinarachnius parma. The sequence goes on from JBAMJV010005423.1 coordinate 168,548, forward strand.
GGACAAGAGGCACATTCGTGCATACTTAACTTCGTTATTAAGGCCGTGTAAATTGGTTTATAACTATCCATACAGTCTGACACAAAATTAGAGCTGATGGAGTGTGCTGTCAATTTTGCACAGCACCGTGCGATGAATCCCGGACAGTTGAGACTCTGAGCGATCCCGCTTTCCTGGGAGTGTGCTATGTTGTTGATCGTTTTAGTACAATTATAATGCATAATTAATACTGCATGCTCCCAATTTGTTTTCGCTCTAGATTGGAAGGCTGGAGAACCAAGCGAGGCCCTCGAACAATGCACCGAGACAAGCCAATACCGTTCCTGGAAATGGAACGACACGCCTTGTGAAGGTTATACTCGTTCCGTTGTGTGCCAGATAGGTGTTTGATAGCTGCCGTCGAATGTTCTTTTAACACGCTATAAGACCGGGGGTCGCCACCTGATTACATGTTGAATGCATGGCATGTAGTCATTTTCAATAGGTTGTTTGTGAAATTGAGATAGAAAAGTCGTCCACATAAATACCTGGAAACCACTATGCATTGTAAGAAAACATCATCATGTGTATCACTTATACACTTTCTGAATTAATTTAACTAAAGATATATCGACTAACATAGTCACGTGGCGGTGATTGATGAAACAAATATATCGATCAGTCCGTTTCGAGTAAGACCATTTCCTTGAATTAAATGTCGAATATTATGCAACTATTGTCACAGGAACAACAAATAAAATAAAACAATGTTGTTTGTATAATTATGCTTCTTCTTCAAAAAAAAGGGGAACATTGAAAACCGGGGAAGTCGATGTTTTCACAATCAGTGAATAATTATGACAAATCAGTTTTGGAATATTTAGCACATTCGATCGAGAAATATGACCAAAAATGGCTCTGTAAAAACGACCATTCACCCCTAAAGGGAATCTCGGACAAATGTATGGTCAACTCGCATTTTTGTTTTGTACAATTGAGCGATTGAAACAAAAGGCTCACCAACTAGGCTTATAATTGGTTATAGTCTCGTTCTCACACAAGCACAAATATACAGAACAGAATGTTGCTGACTGCACATCTTGTACACTTTGTCGATAAAAACAAAGTGTGCACAGCGAGTTTTCAGGCAAGATATTAAAGGTATCTAGTAACATTGTCCAAATCCTAAAAAATCAAATTGGAATTATAACGGTTCCCTCATGCCTTGTTGTATTCGTATACATAATGCAAGCATGATTGGGACTGGTATTTTTCTCGAATTTCCCTTTCGTTTACGAATACGATATTTACGAATGATGTCTTCAGATGTTATACTATCCACTGGATAGTCGTAACCGTGCACTAAGCCAGTGCAAAGAGTTAGTGAATATCACTTTGCACTTTTGCTTATTACTCGGCCATAATTCATTTAACTTGCAAACTTTTACACACTAACCAGTGAACAAATTAGATAACAACAATATACAACAATGTATCAACTATTCATCACCTGTCAACAATGTTACTAGATCAGTTTAGTAACCATGGTAACATTGCCCAAAATTAAAACAACTAACTAGAAATCTAGCGGTTATCACATACCTCGTGTTATATTCGTTTAACTATTAGAAGATGGGACATAATTATGTTTTCCCACTTTTTCTTTCGTTAAAGAGATTATATGATTGACGTATTTTGGTACAAAGATATATACGGAATAATTTATTTTGCGTAAAAAGCAGTGCAATGAGTTAGTAAATATCACTTGGCATGTTTGCCCGTTACTTGGTAAAATTGCACCATTTTACCACGGGATTCTCACACATCACTGCTGGTACATATTATATCACAAGGATACACATTTTATTAACTGTAGTCAGTTTGTACACCTGTCAAAAAAATTACTAGGTCCCTTTAAAATGCTTTGATTGTATATTGATTTTGAACATTCACAAAGTATACGAACGAAATTGCATGCATAAATATATGTGACATCTCTATTATATCCAAATAACTAATTGGTGGCCGGACAAAGACATTGGTACACTCATAATTGTACATACGAAGTTGAATTACTATGGAATTGTGCTAAAGAACCATGTAAGGTTTAAACTCACTGCATGTATATATTTGCGTGTATATAATATAATGAATTTGTGTCTGGATTGTGTCTAAAACATCTATTGTGTTAGTATTATTCAGGTTCATAATGTTCTTTGCTGTTCTTATGATAACTGTTTCACGATTTTAATTACGTGGAAAGTGAAAATGAGTTAACTCATAGAACATTAATAACTTTAAAAAGTTAACAATACTTTGATCTGTTTATAAGTTCAATTTTAGATGTACGTATTAGTTTTTTACCAAATGTTTACGTTTGCCGATTATTACTGAATTCCTAACTGGTAATAATTATTTGTATCACATTACTTATTTACATGTATTTTTTAAAAACAAATTATTGATGTTCAGATAATTTAGAATTGGTTAACAGCCTAGGTATGTTAAAGGGGTAGTTTAGTTTTGGTAGAGAGGGCGCTGCACATCACAATTTTTTTGTGAGGTAATGAAAAACTGAGTGTCGAATTTGAGAGAACATGCAATTTCAATGGCAGAATAAACTTTATTTGGTCAAAATCGACCCAGAAACGGCTGAAATATCAATAAATATATCTGATCTTATAATTATTTGGGGCCCAAATAATTAGATGAATTTTTCAAAAAATTAAAAAAATGCTTGCACTTTTTCAAAAATTTTCAAAAGCTTTTTTCAAATAGTTGTTGATGATCTCTCTATTTAATCATTATTTCAATAAAACATCACATACATAATTTTGTATGAAAAATGGTTGAAACCAATGCCTTTTAAGAAAGCGCCCTCTTGAGTTTTAATGGCTCTTTTTTAATGATAACGGGCTTTTTACCTAGTCGTTTGTAATTTTGTATACATTTCGAGCATGGTGGAGTTATAACTATTAGTTTATAGTGTTACTGTCCAGGTTTGGTTACTAAAGTTCAGCCTTACCAAAACTAAACCACCCCTTTAAATGGCTTACCAATTTTTGATAACGCCCTAAGCCTCACATGTCCATTAGAGAATTCAGTGGTTGCAGAACTGTACCAAAACTGATCAAAATAGAGATTTTTTGTTTAATTATTAAAATTGCATGCTGTTTACAACTTTGCACTTAGTTGTTGTGTAATAAATCATTCTTAAAAGCGCCCTCAAAACCAGAACGGTACTATCCCATCACACTGTACCGGGGTTTCACTTCTGCTTGTGATGGCAACCGAATACTTAAGAACATATCTTTGTGCAATGTCATACCACTAATACAAACTAACTTGCATTGCATACAAATTAACTTATGGAGGGATAATTGTTGGTTTATTATTATTCTTAGTTCCTTGAGAGTACCAACGCGATTGATACCGACATATGCTTAATAATATATATGTATATTTTTGTTTCTAAATATTTTTTTTGGTCAAATGTCCATAAATGGTGTTTGAAATTGTGTCTAAACACGTCCTGACAAAAAAGTGTGCAATTTTGCACTTGTAACAGTTAATGTTTCGTTTCCATTTAATGACTGTTCACTGTTACCGGTTGCAGATGCGAAGTCATTCAAGAGGCACAGTCATATCTAGATACTCTTTTCGTTCATTATTTATATATAATATGTAAGTTTATGTGTTTATTGTCAATATCTTCATATCGTGAACAAACGAGGAACCTTAATTGGACACAAAAGGAAATACGAAAAAAGGCAGACACGTCTAATGTAAGGTTGTTGCCTTCGTATTCTATCAATAAATTACGATACAGTTCTCTTTGTTTTTTCTTTGCCAACAATTTATTTGAAGGATGGCATTTATCTTGATTTATTTATCTAAGTTGTATGACCTAGTTAATTATTGCCATACATTGTAAGATATTCAAACAAGTACTACACCATCTGATAACAGTACGATGTTAAAATAAAACCTGTCTTATCGGCCACGAGTCTTTAGCAGCCACCCTACCTATTATGGCCACTAAAAAGTAAAAGTGATCAATTGAAAACAAATAAGTCATTATTATGTCACCAGTTTATTAACGTAACCTGCATACAGTGGTCAATATACGTGTTTCTCTGAGGTGGTCACTAAGCACAGGTTTTTTTTCTTTTCTATTCCGGCTTCGTGTCAATCCCCATTCCCTTAGTAATGTTTATTTTTATTTACCATATACAAAATAAACTAAACAATAAGAACTTAAGTTGGAAACTTCCGTGTTATTGTCAATTTAAAAATCTCCAGCATTAACCCATCGCCTATAGAAACCTCTGAGTGATGTACTGATCATGTTCAGCATTGCCAGACCAGATTAGGAACGTGTTAATATGAATACATACTCAGTTACCTAACCAACAAAACATTGACCATACGGTGAACAATTATTTAAAAGATCCGTGCAGAAAACAATAATCGTCAACGTTGAGTGTGTCTAAAAACAGAAAGTGATTGTGCCCTATTTTGACTTGTATGTAGGGGTTTGAAGACTGTACAACTTGTGATGAATTTAGAGACAAAGTACGGGGGTAAATCGCAAATTCTAGAGGGCAATACAATATTTAAACGACAAAGCACAATACTAAGTAGTATTAATTATGTTGTAATGTAATAGTTTTCTTGTAATGACTGAGTTTTAATGAAATAGATTACTTTTTGTTTGGTGAATCATATATTGTAATATGAAAGTTTTTTTAATGGAATTACTCAAAGTTTTGTATAATAAAGACGCTTGCAGTTATCACGTTGTTAAAAGAGCCGCCGTCATATCAAAATTAAGCTGAAGATTTATTTACACAAATCTGTATTTCTTCATTCTTCATATTCCCCACATCCGGGAGTGGGTAAATGTCTTCATGATAGATAGATAGATATATACATGTAGTTAGTTTTTTTTTTTGTATTGAAGACATAACATAAACAAGACTATTATTATTTACAGAATCTTAATATCTTATATTAAAATGAGAATCTGTTATTGGTTATTGACACAAAAGGGATAAGTAGAAAAAAACGGAAACAAAAATAATATGTATGTCACCAGTTTATATACGTACCTGCCTATAGTGGCCATTGTTTGTGTTCCCCTGAGGTGGTCATTATGATCAGGTTTGACTTCATCCTGTTCCGGCTTCGTGTCATCTCCTCGGTAACATTATAATTATATTAATTGTGCGTAACAAATTAACAATGAATTAAACAAAACGACCTTAATTACGAAACTTCCGTTCTATTGTCAATTAAAAACCTCTAACAAGTACCCATCGCCAATATAAACCTCTAAGGGCTGTACTGATCATGTTCGGCATTGCAAAACCCGATAAGGAACGTGTTAATATGAATACATACCCAGTTACCTAGCCAACAAAACATGGCCATACGGTGAACAATTATTTAAAAGATGCGTGCAGAAAACAATAATCGTCAACATAGAGTGTGTCTAAATATAGATACTGTAGTACCTGTGCCGTATTTGTAATTATTTTGTTATTGATACAGTCAATGTCATTCCAAACTAAATATAAATTCGGTTAAGTGGTTGATGATTACAGTGGTTACTTGCATGTACTTGTTTTGTGTAATACGCATAAAACAACAACAAATAACTACAAAAAAATGGTCCAGGACATGACGAAGGGGGAGCCGCGCATTATCGACGTTAATCGCGCTTCCCAGAGGTGATAATTATAACCAGGTTTGACTTAATCCTGTTCCGGCCTCGTGTAGTCTCCTTAGTAATACATAATTTTGAGTACCATTTACAAAATCAATAAAACTATTAGAACTTACTTTCGAAACTTCCGTTTAACTGTGAATTGAAAACCTTCTAACATTAACCCATCGCCAATATAAACCTCTGAGGGCTGTACTGATCAAGTTCGGCATTGCCAAACCCGATATGGAACGTGCTAAAGGGATAGTTAGGTATTGGTCATACTTAACATTAGTAACCAAAACATGCACCATTACGGTACAAATTAATAGTTATAACTCCACCATGCACGAAAAGTATACACGATTACAAACGACTAAGTAAAAACCCTGTTATCATTGAAATAAAGAGCAGTTACATCTCAAGAGGGAGCTTACTAAAAACTCAAAACTGTGCATTTGATGTTTTGTTAAAACAATGATTCAATAGAGATACCATCAACAACTTTTTAAAAACCTATTTAGATTTTTTTTTTATAGTAGTATTTAAGCATTTGTTTTTTACTTTTCTAAAAATTCAAAATGTTCCCCGGCCGGTAGACTTATAAATACATTATTTTTATGGATATTTTAACCGTTTCTGAACCGATTTTGATCAAATAAAGTTAATTTTGTCATTACAATTGTATGCTCTTTCAAATTTGACAGTCAGTTTTTCATTATTTCACAACAAACATTTTGTTTAGTGCCCTCAATACCAAAACTAAATTATCGCTTTAATACGAATACATATTCAGTTACCTAGCTGCCAGTAAAAGATTGATCATACGGTGATCCATTATTTTAATGATGCGTGCATAAAACGATTATCGTCAACATAGAGTGACAGTATTTGAACATTGAAAGTGACTGATTAGGGTACTTGCATTACTTACAACCTAACATGAATATGCAAATCGATTAATTTCCTCGACTGCAGCCAGAGTTATGAAAAGCCTTAACATTACGGCCATGTTGAATTACAAATTGCGGACATCTTGGATGTTGGTACTTGCACCACTTGAAACGGAAACAAAATAATGTTTGAATCGATTCTTTGACAGTAAAACAAATGTTTATACACCTTATTTATGTTTTTAGCTTGACTAGAGCCAGGGTTTTTGGAAACCCCCAAAAGGCTGCTAAAATGGTGATCCATGAAGAATTAGTCATTGTTATGTTTTCACTAAGGTGGTCACTATGGCCAGGTTATAATTTATACTGTTCCGGCTTCGTGTCCTCATGTAACAAATACACAATAAATTAAACAAAAGAGACTTGATTTCGAAACTTCCGTTTCTGTTCTCAATTAAAAACCTTCCAACATTAACCCATCGCCAATAAGAACCACTTAGGGCTGTACTGATCATGTTCAGCATTGCCAAGCACGATAGGGAACGTGTTAATATGAATTTATAATCAGTTACCTAGCCAACAACACATAACAAATATGGTGTACAATTATTTAAAAGATGCGTGCAGAAAACAATAATCGTCAACATAGAGTGTGTTTAGATATAGATAGTACATGTGCCGTATTTGCAATTATTTTGTTATTGATACAGTCAATGTCATTCCAAACTAAATATAACTTCGGTTAAGTGGTTGATGATTACAGTGGTTACTTGCATGCACTTGTTTTGTGTAATACGCATAACACAACAAATATTTTGTATAGCGCCCTCAATACCAAAACTAAACTACCCCTTTAATACGAATACATATTCAGTTACCTAGCTGCCAGTAAAAGATTGATCATACGGTGATCCATTATTTTAAAGATGCGTGCATACAACGATAATCGTCAACATAGAGTGTATTTGAACATTGAAAGTGACTGATTAGGGTACTTGCATTACTTACAACCTAACATGAATATGCAAATCGATTCATCTGACATTAAAACATATTTTTATTCACTTTAGTTATGTTTTTTTTCTTATGAAAAGCCTTAACATTACGGCCATGTTAAATTACAAATTGCGAACATATTGGATGTTGGTACTTGCATCACTTGAAACCGAAACAAAATAATGTTTGAATCGATTCTTTGGCAGTAAAACAAATGTTTATACACCTTATTTATGTTTTTAGCTTGACTAGAGCCAGGGTTTTTGGAAACCCCCAAAAGGCTGCTAAAATGGTGATCCATGAAGAATTAGTCATTGTTATGTTTTCACTAAGGTGGTCACTATGGCCAGGTTATAATTTATACTGTTCCGGCTTCGTGTCCTCATGTAACAAATACACAATAAATTAAACAAAAGAGACTTGATTTCGAAACTTCCGTTTCTGTTCTCAATTAAAAACCTTCCAACATTAACCCATCGCCAATAAGAACCACTTAGGGCTGTACTGATCATGTTCAGCATTGCCAAGCACGATAGGGAACGTGTTAATATGAATTTATAATCAGTTACCTAGCCAACAACACATAACAAATATGGTGTACAATTATTTAAAAGATGCGTGCAGAAAACAATAATCGTCAACATAGAGTGTGTTTAGATATAGATAGTACATGTGCCGTATTTGTAATTATTTTGTTATTGATACAGTCAATGTCATTCCAAACTAAATATAACTTCGGTTAAGTGGTTGATGATTACAGTGGTTACTTGCATGCACTTGTTTTGTATAATACGCATAAAACAACCAAAATAACTACAAAAACATGGTCCAGGACATGACGAAGGGGGAGCCGCGCATTATCGACGTTAATCGCGCTTCCCAGAGGTGATAATTATAACCAGGTTTGACTTAATCCTGTTCCGGCCTCGTGTAGTCTCCTTAGTAATACATAACTTTGAGTACCATTTACAGAATCAATAAAACAATAAGAACTTAATTTCGAAACTTCCATTTAACTGTCAATTAAAAACCTTCTAACATTAACCCATCGCCAATAGAAACCTCTGAGGGCTGTACTGATCAAGCTCGACATTGCCAAACCCGATATGGAACGTGCTAAAGGGATAGTTAAGTATTGGTCATACTTAACATTAGTAACCAAAACATGCACCATTACGGTACAAATTAATAGTTATAACTCCACCATGCACGAAAAGTATACACGATTACAAACGACTAAGTAAAAACCATGTAATTATACAAAAAGGAGCAGTTACATCTCAAGAGGGACCTTTCTAAAAGCTCATTGGTTTTAGCCATTATTCATACAAAACTGTGCATTTTATGTTTTGTTAAAACAATGAATCAATAGAGATAAAAAACCTATTTAGATTTGTTTTTAAAGTAGTATTTAAGCATTTGTCTTTTACTTTTCTAAAAAGTCAAAATGTTCCCCATCCGGTAGACATATGAATAAATTATGTTTATGGATATTTTAACCGTTTCTGAACCGATTTTGATCAAAACAAGTTAATTATGTCATTCAAATTGTATGCTTTTTCAAATTTGACAGTCAGTTTCTCATTATTTCGTAACACATATTTTGTATAGCGCCCTCAATACCAAAACTAAACTACACCTTTAATACGAATACATATTCAGTTACCTAGCTGCCAGTAAAAGATTGACCATACGGTGATCCATTATTTTAAAGATGCGTGCATAAAACGATAATCGTCAACATAGAGTGTATTTTGAGCATTGAAAGTGACTGATTAGGGTACTTGCATTACTTACAACCTAACATGAATATGAAATCGATTCATTTGACATTAAACATATTTGTAGACACTTTAATTATGTGTTTTTCAAGACTGCAGCCAGAGTTATGAACAGCCTTAACCTTACGGTCATGTTGAATTACAAATTGCGGGCATCTTGAATGTTGGTACTTGCAACACTTGAAACTGAAACAAAATAATATTTGAATCGATTCTTTGGCAGTAAAGCAAATGTTTATACACCTTATTTATGTTTTTAGCTTGACTAGAGCCAGGGTTTTTGGAAACCCCCAAAAGGCTTTTAAAATGGTGATCCATGAAAAATTAGTCATTGTTATGTTTTCATTAAGGTAGTCACTATGGCCAGGTTATAATTTTTCCTGTTCCGGCCTCGTGTCCTTATGTAACAGATACACAATACATTAAACAAAAGAGACTTGATTTCGAAACTTCCATTTCTGTTCTCAATTAAAAACCTTCCGACATTAACCCTTCGCCAATAGGAACCTCTGAGGGCTGTACTGATCATGTTCGGCATTGGCAAACCCGATAGGGAACGTATTAATATGAATACATAATCAGTTTACCTAGCCAACAAAACATTGACCATACGGTGAACAATTATTTTAAAGATGCGTGCAGAAAACAATAATCCTTAACATAGAGTGTGTCTAAAAAAAGAAAGTGACTGCGCCGTATTTGCAATTCTTTTGTTAAAGGTCCCGTTGAGTATTGGTATTTTTGTCCGAATTGCCCCGCGATATTTTGTTGTGAAATAATGAAAAACTGAATGTCAAATTTGAAAGAACATACAATTGTAATGACAGAATAAACTTTATTTTATCAAAATCGGTTCAGAAACGGCTGAAATATCCATAAGTATCTTTTTATTAAAAAGATTCTTCACCGGCAATCACCGGGGGATATTTAGACTTTTTAGAACAAAATTTAGAAATGCTTAAAGACTACTTGGAAAAAAAACATCTGAATAGGCTTTTAAAAGTCGTTGATGATATCTCTATTGAATCATTATTTTAACAAAACATTAAATGCACAATTTTGTATTTAAAATTGCTAAAACCAGTGATTTTTTTAAATAGCGCCCTCTTGAGTTGTAACGGCTCTTTTTGAATGATAACAGGGGTTTTACTTAGTCGTTTGTAATTGTGTATACTTTTCGAGCATGGTTAAATTATTACTATTACTATTACTATTACTTTGTACGGTAATGGTGTAGGTTTTGGTTACTAAAGTTAAGTTTTACCAATACTCAACTCTCCCTTTAAAGGAACTTAGTAAGATTGTCCAATTGCCGTGTACAAAATAAGTATAACGAGTTAGTGAATATAATTTTGGCATTTTTGCTCATATCTCATCAAAAAAACATCCAACTAACGTCCAATTGTCACACATTACTTTGCGGACATATTAGATCACTCCAATACACATTTTACTAATCACTCATCACTTTTTACACTCAAATGTCATTAAAAACGTTACGACTTACAATATGGTTATTGATGAGAACAGTATTGCATACACTCGGGTTGTGAAATAGGCATAACACACAATAACTACTCCAGAAACATGGACCAGGATATGGCGATAATAGACGTTAAGAGGATTTAGTAACCATGGTAACATTGTCCAAATCCATACAAATTACTCATAACTACACTATAGTGGTTTTTCCCAAACCTTGTTGTATTCGTGTTACAAAATAGGCATGAACCGGTTTCCGTGTTTCGTAATTCATTTTCGTTATACAGATATTTATGATTGAAGTGTTCATATGTTTAATTATTACACATACAGGCTAGTTTTCCGATTCAATAAATCATGTATTTTGTTCCCGTCTCGGGTTTGTCAGTCATAGCGCTCAATATTGTTATGATATTACCATCCTAACGTGTATTATGCAGCTCTACAAATGTGTATTTGCCATTCAATATCAGACGATATTACCCCTCCATGGAGCTGATATTCAATCCAGCGCGGAAGTGCGCAAATTCATACGCGCGTTTATTAATGACGTATGAATGGCTTTGCGCGTATCTAATTGAGACGTATGAATACGTTTACGCACCTCTGCTACACTACGCGCAACGGCCCTTCATGGGTTGAAAATGTTTCATCAGTAATTAGAGATTCAATGCATTGGTCCTCTTCACTAAACAAGACGGAGTAAGATGTATGTTTTTGTTTATTTATGTTTTGCTCTGGATAGTATGTATAATAATCATAATATTGACTGGCTTGTTCTTTCGTGATATATCAGAAATATTGCATTCGCTAGGATCATATTGCACTCGTCTTCGACTCGTGCAATATGATCCTAGCGAATACAATATTTCTGATATACCACTCAAGGCCAGTCAATATTATATAATTATCCACTGAAAATGTATAAATGTGTTTAAAGATAGTGCATTGAGTTTGTGAATATCATTTTGTATGTTCGCTCATTAATCGGCCATATTAATATTAGCTTAATTACTCACACCAAACACATTTTATCAACCATTCAGTACCTTTTGCACACGTCAACAACATTACAAGATCCCTTTAACCCTTAAAAGACCGCGCTATTTGATTTGTTTACGACAAGGAGGGGAGGGGGGACATCTTTAAATATCAGCCGTGAAAAGCCCGATCGCCGCGAAAATTTCAAGAGAAGTGTACACAATATTATGGTAATTTTATTCGATATTTAATTGACTCATTAGCATATGAATGGCACTTTATAAAAACAAGGTCATAACAATCACATTTTTGCCCATACGTGGACGTGGTGTGGCAAGATTGGTAGAGCGCGCGCTTTCCGTGCGCCTTCAGCGCACGTGTGGACGCTGGGCTAGTATCAAAGACTATAGTTGTGTTCACACGGTAAAAGCCAATATTGTGGTTATCTTGGTTTATATTCACTTGGTCTAATACCACTTGGTCTAATCATCAGTTCGTCTAACTCCACTTCGGCTAAACCCATTTGGTCTAATCATCACTAGGTCTAATGCCCATTTAGGCAATTGCCGTTTCGTCTAATCACCAAATGGGCCAATTGTCACTTCGTCTACTTTTTTTTTCCCCGTTTCGTATATTATCACTTCGTCTAATACCAGTTCGTCTAATTCTCAGTTAGGCTACTCTTCACTTGGTCTATTTGTAATTCGTCTACTTACCGTTTGGTCTATAACCATTTGGTATAAAATCCATTTAGTCTATTACCATTTGGTCTATTACCATTTCGTATAATACCAATAGGTCTATTTTCCACTTGGTCTAAAAGCAGTTCGTCTAATGCCATTTCGTCTAAGCACTATTTCGGCTAATGACCATTTAGTCTAATTCTCATTTGGTCTAACGATCGCCCACACTGACCTCTGTGATGGCCACTGCCTGCATACCGTATGAAAGATTCTATAGGGCTGTAATTATAGCTCTATGGATATTTAGCAACAGCGGTTTCACTAGACGAAACCTGTGTATAAGAGAAAACTAATTGGCCGCTACAATCAGGTGACCTTCATAGACAAGTCCAAAAATATCGTTCGTACGCTCACCACCTAAGGGAAAATAGATATGTGGCCGCTATAAACAAGTGAACTTTCAACAAACAGTGTATATTGACCACCTAAAAGAAAACAAGATAGTGGGCATTATAATCAGGTACCTTAACAAAAAAAAACAGTTTCCAATAAAATCGTATATCGTCAAACAGGGGCGTAGACAACGGGGGGATGAGGGGGATGCATCCCCCCCACCTCACAAGGTGTGGGGGGGGGGGGGGGGGGAGGATGACATGTACAATTATCCCCCCTCCCCCTCCCAGCTTTTAGGGAAGGATATTTGTGTGTGTGTGTGTGTGTGTGTGTGTGTGTATCTGTTTACGAGTGGGAAAGAAAACATTCATTGTATGAGCTAAGACTTGTAAATTCTAACGTTAAAACACGTAATTTATACATCCACTTTTAAGTTTCGCTGCGCGCGTCGCGCGCGAACATATTATCTCAGTTTGGTGTGTAATCTGCGTATGGTCTGGGGTGAGTTTTTTTTTTCTATACACCAGGTTACGTAATTCCAGTGTAGGCTGGCATTGCTCTGGCTGCTGTTTTTTCTTCTTTTTTTCAAAAATAGTAATTTATATAATCCTTTCAGAAGTTTTCATTTCATTGTTTAATTGAAGTGTCATTTTGCCATCAGGGTCCTAATTCTTTTTTTCTTTTCGTATTTTGGGCTAAATAACCTAATTAATATTAATGTGGAATTGCAATCTCGTACAACTACAAGCAATCATTTATCTTGTATGTCAAAACAAAGCGGTATACCCCCCCCCCCCCCCCCCCCTTCCTCCCCGCAAGTAGCACACGCGGCATTTCAAGGCATCAATAGTCTTACAAATATCTACAACAGTCTCAATAGAAAAAGAAAAGAAAATTCTTTGGCAAGTAGTTTGTCACCTATCTTCCAATGGCAATATTAAGCTTGCCACTGTTTAAGCTTTCAAGCTTTAATAAAGACAATTTATCAAACAAATTTCATAAGCAACATTTGGCACGCACAAAAAACGATGTCTGCTAGCAGGGTTCATTTGACTACAGAGAGGAGCAAACATGATTCACAGGTTAATATAATAATATAATATGCCATAGCCGAAGTGGGTGTAGCCCAAATGGGTATTAGACGAACTGGTAAATAGTCGAAGTGATATTAGACGAATCGAATATGAGACAATCTGTTGATTAGACGAAATGGCATTAGACTAAGTGGGTTTGGACCAAGTGGATATTGGACAATAAGGGTATAGCCCAAATGGTTATTAGACGAACCGGCCAATGGACCAAGTGGTTGTAAACGAAATGGGTTTAGACCATGTAGGATTAAACGAAGTGGATATTAGACGAAGCGGGTTTAGACCAAGTGGGGGATTACCTATATCTTGTGGTTATCTTGTGGTTTGCAAAATGTGTGTCCAAAAGCCTGCGTCACAAATCAAACGGAGTCCGGCCGAATTTGTAGATCGCCCGAGAGTCGCCGAATTTCAAATTCGCCAGGTAGTCGAGCGTATGTTTCCCTTGACATCTACGGTGTCACATATTGGACGGGGCTCGGGAGGCGCCCGTTGAACATAAGTGATTATAAATCGCCCGGGGCCCGTAGAAGCCGCCCGACGGCCGCCCGACGGCAGCCCGGCAGCAGCACGGATCGCGCTTGAAGCACGCCCGACTTTGTACAAGTCGCGCGGGATACGGGAGTAGGTCGCAAGAGAAGTATCGCAAGGAGGCCGTGCGGCTGTCGCGCAGCTCTGCCGTGTCCGACCGAATTTTAAAACCCTAAAATGGTCTAAAGTTGTCGGATTGTCGCCCGAATATCGACCGAATGTTTGCCGATGCCCGAGCGATCTACGGGCGATCTACGGGCGACCGGTTTACGAGCTCTGCGACCTCAAAATTCGGCGATTAAAAATCGCTTATTTGGGAGCAGGTTTCGGTGCCCTGCGGGCGTCGGCCGAACCCTGAAAAACGCGGCGGAGTCCGCAGTGTTCGCGCGATCACCGGCCGTAGTCCTGGCGAAAATGCCCTATTGAGGTCGCAGAGAAGTCGGGCGGGCTCCGTTTGTGATTTGTGACGGCCCCTAAACGATGCCAATTCTCGAGAGTTGCAACTCTTAAGAATTAAAACCGGAAGTTGTGTGCGCGCCTTTCTCATTTGAGGTCACGCGCACTGACTCACAAACTACGAGTCTCGTGGTTGATTGTGTCAAAACGGTAAACAAAATAGACTGCGCGCTCATCGCGCGCTCATTCTGCGCACACAATTGTAGTTATATTGTGGTTATCATAGGCGGTGTCAGACAGAAAAATCCCGACCCATCTGAAATATACTAATATATTTTAAAAATACCAGTATTTTTTGCTCTGTCTGATACCGCCTCAAGATTACCACAATATAACTACGAGTTTACAGTGCGCGAAATCTGGGAATCTACAAGATGGAATCTACAAGATAACCACGAGTTTTGCGTGTCCAAACGAGCGCTAACCACAAGATACTTACGATATACCTCTAAGATTGCAAACCACGAGATAACCACAATATAACCACAATATTGGCTTTTACTGTGTGAACACAACTTATAGAATTACAAGACAGATCACTGGCGGTCGCGCAGCGATGTCCCTTCAGGCAAAATGAAGATTCAAATCGAGCTTAAAGGGAAAGTTGAGTTTTGGTAGAGAGGGCGCTAGACTACTTAATTGGTTTGTGAGGTAATGAAAAACTGAGTGTAAAATTTGAAAGAGCATAATATTTAAACAATAAAATCATCTTTGTTTGATCAAAATCGGTTCAGAAACGGCTGAAATATCCATAAATATAACAATTTGTAATAAACCCGGGGCCCCGGGTTTATTAGAGAATTTTGAACCAGCCGTTAAAATTTTTTTTTAAATGCTTCCTCTTTTCAAAAAGTTACAAAATAGGTATTTAAATAGTTGTTGGTTATTTCTCTATCTAATCACTATTTCAACAAAGCATCACATGCACAATATTTTATTCAAAATGGTTGAAACCGATGAGTGTTTAGAGAGCGCCCTCTTACGTTTTAACGGCTCTTTTTGAATGATAACATAATCTTTACTACGTCATTTGTAATTTTGTGTTCCTTTCTAGTTATAACTATTAGTTTGTAATGTAATGATGCAGGTTTTGGTTACTAAAATTCAGTTTCACTAAAACTGTACTCTCCTTACCAGAACTCAACTATCCCTTTAAGCGGGACCTTATGGAGCAGTCACACGATGCTAAACGCACGATTGAGTTTCCATACAGGACAAGTTGTGGGAGCCCCTTAAAAGTATCCCCGGAAATGTTGCCCTTGCTAACTCACTATTAATCATGCCCCTTCACACGGTCAATCTTGGCTATACAGTTGAATGCACATTAACAACTGCACTGCACATATTTATCGTTAATTGATGCTATGTAGGACAGGAAGGGCTATTTTTCAGGCACCTACTTTGTACGAATTGGCACGTACTATAGAACCTTATCTAACTAAAAACGCCCTAGAACTAAAACTACTCGACCCAAATTACTTTTCTTTGTGAAAGATTATAATCATGTAAAACTAGCCATACTGTTTCTTTATCATGGGAAGTATCCCTTTTCCGTGTTTTGATGTTGGGCTACCCTGTTTGTATTATGTTATTCGTGTACATGCCTTTATCATATGCACTTTGGCTTAGTTCAACTTATCTCTCTTCAAACTGTCTGCCTACAGGCAGTTTTACACTCATCATAATCAAACTTTCTCCAAAGTAATCTTTATATATATTTAACCCTTGTATCACTGGGTCAAAGAACATTTCTTGGTCCCTTTACCCTTAGGTCTACATTATTACCTTACGATTTCCAAATCACTAAGCTCACTGGACCATAACTTGAACTATTCATAATCAAGACAACATTACTATTATACAGATGATAACTGGTGGTAGAATGAAGATCACAGAATGTTCCTCTCCGATGGATTCGAAATAGCATTTCAAATCAGGTGGGAACATTTCATGATTTTACCGACAACAAAGTTAACATCTTTCATTTTATATGACATAATACATTTATTTTGCAGTGCGCGCCATGCCGTGAACAGTGGGCTCTGCCATGACAATCACGTGACTGTCTCGAATCAATCACGTGACTGTCTCGAACCAATCAAGGATTTGCATTATTATAAGTCAAATAAATGTTATCATGTTATAATGCTAATGTTAAGATTTGAAATAATGCTATTGGCTCAGCGATGCAAACAATACATTTAATGGCATATAGTCAAGATTGGTTAACTGATATTTGTTTAACTTATTGAATTGGTAAACTCTTTAAATTAACAAAATACCGTTCCAAATTTCACACATTTTAAAAATGCTTGTATACTTAAAATACCGGTCATGGTTCCAAATATGCTAGAGCGTAGATAACTTTTAATTATTACACATTATTACATAATGCTCATTTTGTTAAATTAAATCATTATTATCTCAATAACAACGTTCGAGTGCGAAAACATCTAAAGTATTATCAAACCCTCTATCAGTAGGAGTCACATCTACGTATAACATTCCCACTAAATTTGAACGAGAGTTAAATCAATTCGAACACATGCTATAGGTTATTAATACGCGTCAATTACTGTGTGACGTATTCTGCACGGACAATGGCATAGCCAGGAATATCTACAACAAAATACATGGTTTCAGTGGAATCAACAAGAAATCATTGATATTTGTCTTTTGCCAACATGAGAAGTTAGAGAATGGTTATCATACAGGGGGTGGCTAAGGAATGTGGGGGAGGGGGGGGGGGGCATTTTCCCAACTTGCATCCCCTTGTACCTATTCAGAGTCGCGCTACAAAGCATAGCACGCTATAAAGAGAGTCTTAGATGTATATTGCGAGCACACTTCGATTTTTTCACACGCCACCTTATACAGACGCACTCCACGTACCCAAATTAGAGACACACCTCAATCTGATCAGTACATGTCGGTAAGTTGTAAATTAAAAATATCGTTACTATTCATTTGATTGTATGATAATTGAATCAGCATAATGTAAACATACTCATATTATGTCAGCCAAATGTGGTATTGTATTCAAACCATAATTGTATAATCGCATTGTTGTATATAAACGAACGCACTAATTGTAATATAATTATAGTCATGAAGATTGTCATGGAGACGTTCATTAGTCCTCCGTTATGTGTGATTTGTTATAGAAGTAGTTTGTATAGAAAATTCTTCTTCCTCCTCTTCTTTTCTTCTTCTTCTTCTTTTGTTTTGTTCTTCTTCTCTTCCTCCTTCTTTTTCGTCCTCTTCTTTGTCTTTTTCTTTGCATTCCACTTCTTCGTCTTTCTTGGCGTTCTGTTCTTCTTCTTCTTCTACTTCTGTTTGTTCTTCTTATTCTTTATGTTATTTCCCCTATTCTTCTTCTTCATGTTCTTCTTGTTCATGTTCTTGTTCTTATACATTTATCTTCATCATCTGCTGCTTTTTGTTCTTCCTTTTCTACTTTTTGTTTTCTTCTTCTTTATTTTCCTATCATTCGTCATCTTCTGTTCCCGTATGTTGTTGCTATGTCTTCTTCTCCATCACCATCTTCTTCTTTTTCTTCTTCTTCTTCTTCTTCTTCTTCTTCTTCTTCTTCTTCTTCTTCTTCTTCTTCTTCTTCTTCTTCTTCTTCTTCTTCTTCTTCTTCTTCTTTTTCCTCTTCTTCTCCTCCTGACTCCTCTTCTTCTTATACTTCATCTGTTTGTTTCTTCTGCACCTTCTTCAATTAGTTGACATTAAAAAAACGTTGGGAAATGTTAATTCATTATTTGTTCTTGTAATCATATATGTCCACTAAGAGATGAGTGAATGTTCTATGGTAAATTAATGTCATATGAATTAGTGAAGAGCACAAATGCAAATGACGCGTCCAAAAACTGAAATCATGCATATCTTTTAAACGAGAAAGATACATTAAAACAAAACAAGTATGGGATATTTTTGGAGATCTAAGTACTTGTTGGTTGTATTCTGATTTTTACAATTATCCCCCCAACAAAACTTTCAAACTGGATGTACAGTGCATAGTAATATGTGACCTTACACCTACACAAAACGACCAATAAGTCTGGGAAAATGATTATGCGGATTTTCACATGACATCAAAGTAGAATGCAATACCTTTATAATGGTATATAATTTGACATATTCAGACCAGGCAAACCCTCTGAAAATGAGCGCCAAAGATTTGGAAAATGGATGAAGCAGTTTTAAAACAAGGGAGAAACAGATCGGCGTCCATTCAAGCGCTGTAATCTGATAATTTTCATTCAATGAAAAAACATACTTAAACATGATTTCTGACAATCAAATTTTCATAGAAGGTAGATTAAGAAACCTTCATTTAGGAAATACAAAAATCCGGAATCTCATACTTTTTACCAAATTTGACTATTTCAGCTAATTACAGAGAAACTATATCCGCGACAAAACGGTCGTTTTGTGGTGTGAGGTCACATATTGTGGTTTAGCGGATGCTATACTTGTTTGTTACATGTAAAAGAGATATCAGGAATATCATGTATTTATTTCCCCTATCGTTAGATTATTAAACATCTCCAATATACTTGCCATACTTGCATCGCGAAAATCATTCGTACACCATGAAGTTCACTGCGTCAATTCCAGCACTTCTAATCTTCGCTGTATTCCGTGGTAAGTTTTCAGAAAGTCAATCCTGTAAATCATCTTACCAATACGAATAATGTTAGTCAAAAGTCACAGATGTGTTAGAACCACCTTTCTATTCAAAACCACTTGCTGTGGCCACCTAATATGTTTCCTGAAGAGGAACAATTTTTATGAACTTGTCTATGGAGATGAATGGGGTTAGATGTGAATGTCAGTTCAAGTAGATGCTGTTGTCAAATTTGCCATGAAACAAGATGGCATTGATGGATAGTGAGTAGCTACAGTGGATGGTCATTGTTCTCTCACCTTTTCACGAATGAATTTTGTTGATTTTATCTTCATACAATGTATTCTTGTATAATACAATTAAAAATTCGTGAAATAATGTTGTTTGTACAATCTTAAAAATAAAATGTCGAATGTACAGTATATCCGATTTGCCATCCGACTGAAATCTCACCTCCCCCACCCGCCATGTTGTTGGTGTCCTAACGGGCCGTTTTTTTAAAATCTTATAAACAAATCAGATGTTTTCTTTTTGAAATCAAGGTAGTTCGTAATTATAACGTATCTGAGTTGGACTTAAACAGTATAGACAGCCATTTGTAGCCTTGGAATAAGATATATTCATTAGCAAACATGCAAGTATTTAAGACTTTTCATGAATTCTACATGGATAACATGCCATCTTCTTAATAATAGATCAATATTAATGATTTGAACATATATTTTATGCCTTTCTTAAACAGGTTTCACACAAAAAAAAAATGAAACTAACGGCTATCCATACTGTTTAAGTCCAAATTAGAGTTTAGTTCAACTGTGGATATTTGTGAAACATTCCCTGATCCCTGATGTGTACAACGGGCTTCCTAAAAGTGTCTAATAAACTCTATCGACTGTTTTCTCTGATAGCTTGGATTTAGTTTAAATACACAGATATATGAGATTCCATGTTCTTGTTGTGGTACAGAAACGCTTTGCTGTGATGAACTAGCACACTCATATTGCCGTAGCATTGTTGGACCAAGCGGGCAGCGTGTACAACTGGTTCCCAAACAGGGGAAGGTATCGGCAGCCATGGACCGGGCTATGAGGGGAATATCTGGTGCACATTCGGCGCTAGTCTGCTCTCTACCAGGTGACAAATTTATTTGTATAACTAGTCTTGTTCCATGTCAGTAAGCATTTGTTTACACATTCTCAGTGTACATTCATTTTATAGAAAAGATTAAATGCATATAAACATATTAATCATTATTCGCGTTCGCTTTGTGTCATAACGGTTCTAAAGACAATAGGGGTATTAGCTAATTATTGGAACATGGACACTTTTCCTAAACAACCTGTACAGTGCAATGAAAATAGCAGTAGAATACATATTTCATTACAATGGCAGCGCTTATTGTCAAATATGAACGTTGTGTCAGTTTAAAACGTTGATGATTTGTATAAAGACATATGTGTGACGAAATACAATGTTTATTCTGAATGTGTCTTAAAAGTGTTCAATTAACGTTACATTTGTTTCCAAAAAGTAATATCTGAGACTACCATCATATTTGCATTTCACTGTAGGTTTCTAAGAATGATATGCAAAATGTTGATACACAAGTAATAATATAAACGTTAATGAACGCTTTCAAATTAAATATTAAATACCTCCCTTCCTAAGGAGACATTCGAAAAATCGAAACCTATTTTTAGTTTTAAATTACCCTTAACCAAATAATCGTACGAGAGAAGTGTGAAAGCTGTAATGTTTTTTGTTTTAATTTACAAAGTTATTTATTCACTTATTCATCGATCATTCGAATCATTCGAATTAGAATGGCTGGTGTTGAATTTTCTTCGCGCTATTAAAGATATAGATGCACAACTTTAGAGCCTGTATATTATAGCATGGTGGTAATATATTTTCATTTTAATAATTAATTATAATATAGGCATGATTTCCGTCGAGATTGTCTTAAATTTTCGATGTCGTTAAAACATAGCAACACATTGGTCAGATAATTTGTTTATTTGGCAATCAGAACAAAGCGTGTCACGCTAATAAGTATGTGTATCTGTTTAGACGCGAAACCTTACTTGCAATTGTGATAACCGTTCTTTTCCCTTTCTGTCTGCTTATATTAAAAACAGATTGTCGAAGCAATCCCTGCAAGAACAACGCTACGTGTGTGGAAACACTGTCTGGCTACAAGTGTAATTGTGCGAATCAATTTGCCGGAGACAATTGTGATTGGCTCATTGGTAAGTACACTTTAAAGGGATCTAGTAACTTTGCAAAAAGTGATGTGTGGTTGATATAATATAATATTGTTATCTGATATGTCCACTAGGTGTTGTGTGAACATTTCAAGTTAAATGGACTTGATATGGCCGAGTAATGAGCAAAAATGCAAAGTGACATTCACCAACTCATTGCACTCACTTTGTACACGGTTATGATGATCAGTTGGATAATTTTACATCTGCACATTTCAATCGTAAATATCTTTTTAACGAAAGGGAAATTAATTTTAAAAACCGAAACCTGTCCCGTGATTTTGTTGTTGATAAGAATACAACTAGGTATGAGGGAACCGCTAGAATTTCAATTGGATTTTGAGGATTTGGACAATGTTACTAAGTCCATTTAAAGTGGCGGCGACGTAACACATATAAAGATACATCTTGCATCTTTGCGTTCAGAAGGCACTCCTATGTAAAATAACAGTGATGTCAAGCTGTACAGGGTGCACGTGCAACAAACTGTTAAAATGGCGCTTCCCTCCACGAATACTCAATAACTTAATATAACCTATTACTTGATTTGAGGAGAACATTCGTCGGTTCAAGGAGTTCCTTACATCGGGATTCCGGCAAAATGCCTCAGCCTCACCATCCCACTGCACAAAGTTCGCCTGTAACATGGACTATTTATTTGTTTGTTTGTTTGTTTGTATGTGTGTACAGATTTGCGGACGTGCCCAGACGGTTGGGTTCTTGGTTTCCCAGGAAAGTGCTACCTCTTCACCGGCTTGAATAAAATCTGGACCACTGCGCTAGGCTACTGTGGTAATCTGCCTCCTGTTATCTACGCGGGAAAAGCTCTCTCCCCATCCCTTCTACTGGTGGAGAGTCTCAACGAGACGGAATTCTTCGTAGGCATGGGGATTCCCGGGTCATACTGGATCAACTGCGATAGCTTAGATGGGACGCTAACATGCAAGAGGGACAGGACCGGAACAAGTATGGGTGATTTCAGAAGTAAGTATCGCCCTAATAATGTGTCTCGCTATACATCATGGGCGAAATACCCAATCAACTGGTAGGACTTGTGTAGCCTGCGAGGATTCAACCATTGGCATAAAATCAATAATGGGAAGTTCGTGGTCGGGGCTAGGGGCTGTTGCAGCCCCCCTTGTTAAATCATAAAATTAATTTACTGTAAATTGATATCACCGACGGTTGTATGTGCGCTGCGTGCTAATCCCATGGCAAATGCGGCACATGGTTTTGCACGAGCGTATTAGATGTGGCAAGCATAGACTGGCCAAACTGACGCTGGATTTAGGCTCCATTTCAGCGGCTTTCATACACGTTTTAACTGATATTTCTGCATTGAACGTTACTTAAGTTCGGATGTGTCTACACAAGTGCCTTTTCATGCTATATATTTTTAAATTACTAATCAATTAGTTTGGCCAATACAGTTATTTCCGATAACTTTTCCAAATCGAGCATTTGGCTTTGAACTTCATATATGTATAACATGTCATTACTGGGTTGTCAAAATCAATTGTTTACTCATTACTCGAACAGACTAAGAAGATAGTTCAAAATCGATACCCAATTCCTATATCAAGTAGACCCGTTCGCATTATCTATGTATAATAACACAGGAATGTAATTTATGATGATATTATCGTCTTCATTGAAATACTTGAATGTTAACATTCCTGCCGTGGCCACATTGAAAGTGTGAGACAAGATGACTGCCAATGCCGACACTACCCTGCTAAAAGAATGTTGTTTACATTAAACTACTCTAGTTCATCAATCTGCATAAGCTAATATACAATATCAAGTTCAAACATTCAAAAATTCCCTTCCGTTTGAGGAGAACCCCCCCCCCCCCCCCCCCATAGACCAGTAACAACTATTTATATAAAAACTACAATTTTATTATAAATCTTAATTGTGTAATATGCATACATTTGTTATGCAAATTTGTATAATTTACATCCATAAAGTGTGCTTATTTTGATGATTCTTCTTAGTTTGTTCAAAGTATGGGTTCAAAATCGATCCAGACATTCAAACAAGTGTTGAAATAGACCCATCACACATGTTTGTATTGTGATTAGTTAAAAAGTAAGACATACACAATTTAACATTTCTGGATTTGTAGGACTAGATGGCCACGAAAGGTAAAAATATTCTGGTAGATTGATCCACATTATGTACATTTATCTAATTTACATTGATAAAGTGTGCTTATTTTGATGATTCTTCTTAGTTTGAACCAATGATAGGTCCAAAATCGATTCAAACATTCAGACAAATGTTGAAATAGACACATTACACATGTTTGTACCATGATTAGTTCAAAAATAAGACATTATACAACATTTAATATTTCTGGATTTGTAAGACTAGATGGCCACGAAAGGTTAAAATAATCTGCTAGATTGATCCACTGGTCTTAATATATCATAAACCATCTATTTCCAAAATTATTTTAAGTTTGGTTAAGTTTCTCAATAAAAAAATAAAAATTTGTTATAATATCCCATTCCCATTGATGAATTTGCATACATTATAAATATATTGCCTAATTTGCATAGATACAGTGTGTATATTCGAATGGATGTTCTTCTTTTGATCCAAGGAGTATAAAAAACAACATTAAAAAAAATATCCCATTTTTATGAATACATTTGCATAAATTAATGAAATTACGGCCTAATTTGCAGAGATTCAGAGTGTGTATTTGGATTTTTTTCTCTAGGAATGTGTATGCCAAGTAAGCCTGCAATCGTACCCCAATATGCAGTCACGGACCCCATAACAAGCGAACTTTGGTTATCCTATTTTATCTTAAAGTGATTCAGGTAAAGTGTCAGATATTGCACAAAATGACATTTGAGACTTCAATCCTATATCAATATCATTGTAAAATACAATTGAAAGATTTGTGAAAGTTTGAAAGAAAACGAACACTGTTAACCTAGTGAAAAAAACGAATATTGAGTTCATATTTTATCACCGAATACTGATGGCCTGTCATGGATTTGTAGCAGTTATACTTGTTATCAACCGTTGACGATATCCGCATGTTTACAGACTGTACATAATTCGTGGAATTTGCGCACTTTGGATCAAAGTTCAGTAGCGTCTTGAATGTTTCCCACGCGTGCTAGCTGGCTCGGACCAAAGACTGTTCTGGGACTTGTTTAGCTACAACAATTCTACTTTTTTTGAAAAGCGTTAATCAACGCTTTTGAAATAATAATTTTCAATGATAATTATCTTCATACTAAAGGGACATTTGACAAAATCTAACCCTACTTTATTCTTCTCTTACCATAAGCTAAACAACAGGGCAGAAGAGAAACGAGGAAGCTCCAAGTATTTTTCGTGGAGTTAGACACTTTACCTGGATCACTTTAATCACTGCCGCTGCCGTTAGCAAAAGTGCGACATGAATGTCGAGATGTCTTTGGTTGCACTTACAATTTTATTCTGCTTTTGTTTTCGTTACAGATTGGGCCGAGGGAGAACCAAGCGCGTCCGTGGCAGAGTGCACCGAGATGGCCTCAGGATTGGAATGGAAATGGAACGACATACGTTGTACCAGGATGCGTCATATTGTGTGCCAGATTGGCATAGAATAGCCCTCCATTACGTCGGCAGATATATGCGGTGGTTCCCTCTACGCATTATAATACCTTTGACCGCAGCCTTACAATGGCATGGCATGCATTTATTCTCGACGTAGAAAAGTCGTCCACATCAAATATAACGGCATTGGCAGCCATCGCCCACATCCATCTTTGTGTCACTCATTTGCATTTTGTCAATTGATTTATATTTTAGTTTAGTTGACTACCCTAATTGCAAACATGCGTATTTAAGACTTCATAAAATGATAATAGCTGCTAAAATTGTTGTACATGTTATGGTTGACGCTATTTCGGCGCCGTTATGACGTCTTTCAAATACCTGTGTTTCGATTATAATATGTGTGGTATGGACGACGATAATTTACGAAGATAATATTATTATAATGTCCGTCAAAGACTAGTTTGTTGCCGTAAATGTTTGTGTCCTACCAAACCTGTTGACATTCGTTTTGGTTGCGTGGACGAAGCTGTAACAACGTAATTATGTCGTCTTTTAAAGATCATTTTCTGTTTTGACACTTTTCAGTCGTATGGATAACGTTATTACGACATCATTGTGTCGTCTTTAATGACAATGTTTCGGCCATTATAATTTGTGTTGTATGTACGATAAAGTTACGACCTGTTCATGACATCTTTCGTACTATGGACTGCACTATAAAGATAAAATGTTGTTGTATATGCCACGTTATTACGACATTATTATGTAATTTGTGCCAGTTTCTTTTTATATGGAACGCTTTTACGACCTAATGTTTACGTCTATCAAATTTGTTTGCCATTTTAATTTGTGTCTCACGAACGAAACTATGACGATATCTTGTTGTCTTTAAAGAACATGTTGAAATTCGTTTTTTTTTCGTATAGACGAAAGTTTGACAACGTCATTATGGCCTCTTTGAAAAAAATATTCTTGCCGTTATGATTGCGTCTATGGATGAGGTTATTACGCCGTCATTATTTCGTTTTGAAATACATTGTTTTTGTCATTAGCTTTTTGTTGTATGGGCGACATATATAACGACGCGTCAATGATGTATTTCACAATTTATGTATTGCTATTGAATGTTGTTGTATGGACGACGTTATTACGACGTCATTAGTGAACCATGTTTGCTATTAGAAATTATGTCGTATGGACAACATTATTTCCATGCCTTTACATCATCTTTGAAGACTACTTCTTGTTGTTAATTTTTGTCGTATGAACCACCTATTACGACGTCATTAATCCGTCTTTCAAAGACAATGTTTTGTAAATAGTTATGGGCCTATAGGGACTACATCATAACCGCGACGTAATGTCATTTTTTGCATAATATTTTTGCCATTATATAAGTTGTGTTGTATTGACGACAATCCGACCTCATTATGCTGTTCTCGAAAGACAATTTTTGCCAGTTACAATGTTCTAATACTATTTCTTGCTATAATGTTTTGTCGCATAATACGACGCCAAATCGTTTTCTAATAAAAACTTAAACTAAAACAAAAGTTTGTCAATATAATTCTACCAACTAGGGTAAATGTCCTATAGTGATCGATCACCCAATGTATGATAAAAAGGGTTTCTGGAGCAAAGAACAGGGTTCCGTTGGAACTTCATTTATTTGAAGGTCTTTTCGGATTTAATGTTAAGCACCGGTATATGAATCCGGGGGGGGGGGGGGGGGGGGCTCGGGTTTGATCCCCGGCGAAGCTATATTTCTGTGTGCATTTGTATTAATTCAATACATGTTTGGTCAGTGTTTTTTAATACATTAAAAGCTGCATCACTTCGCGTGATAATTTGGACTTTCTTTTAAAACTCGTTTTAATTACCTTTGGGTAAGTGACGAGTTTGTATTGTGCTTAACTATACGAGCAATGAAAACAATTTCATGGGAACTTTCCCCATTAGAGGGTTAGTGTGGCTTTCTATTCAGTTGTCATTATGTGTGATTTTCATTGTTAATATTTGTTAGATTTAATCGGTTTGAGATCCTTTTGAAGTTGCAGTACAATTGTTTGTGACGTAGATACAATATACATAACAATGGTATGTAATTTGTTACTACATAATACGTTTACATTTTACTTATACTGCTTAAAAACGAAACATAATAAATACAAACTTGCTTTCTCGCATAGAGTTACTGTCATACTGTGAACGTGATACAAAATAACAGGTCGACTCGGAAAAACGAATGCGTACATGACATGAACTCAGAGCCTGCATCACTCCGAAACCTATAGAAACGGTAATATTCAGGCTAATAGCACTTCCAATTCGTGAAAACCATGCACATTTCAGATAAAACCACATGACATGAATGTACAAATCATTCTTGTTTCGGTAACATTGAAATCAAACACAATGACACTAACGTTTATTGTAAATAATTGTGAGATTTAATCTGTTCGTCATCCAGTTTTTCTTCAAAATGCAGCTTGATATTTGCAACTCACTGCTTGTGTAGTTTTGTGATTCGGTCTAACAAATTGATAAATATTGCGTCATAAGTAATTTGTTTATCTTTTAATTGCAATAAACTTGCCGTAAACTCTTTTTTTGTTTAAATGCTGTACAAATTATATTTTGTTTAATTATTCCACCTTCTCGTAGTATTTGCATTCAATGTCATGTATTTCTATAATGAAATTATAATATGCATAACTTATATTTTAGGGATGGCACAGTTTAAATCAACATAATTTTAGAATACAAAACTTGGTCAGTTATCATTAACAACAGTACTAGCAGTTATAATCAAATAATATTTGAATGGTAGATAAACATATAAACGGTTACGCTATAGTGCTGTTTGCATCAAGACAAGATGGCACCCACCAGACATATCTAACTTCAACCTTTGTAATAATAAATCGAAATGTAAATATATATATTTAATGGATGGAGATATCATCAACATAAGAAAAACAACTATTTTCTTTTGTATACAAAAAAGGGTAGGATTTGGTAAATATGTTTTTATATTTAGTGATACAACATTGGTCATCATTATTTATTTACTAAAAATCTGATTTAATTATTGTATGTATTTCAGCAATTTCTGTAGAGATTTTGATCTGACAAAGTTGATTGTGGTTTCAAAATTAATGCATACAATAACAATAACATAAATCAAAATAAACACATTATCGAAACGTCCCCAAACCAAAAGTTAACTATCCCTTTACGATAAAACAAATCATTTTAGTCCATTTCCCGTTAAAACTGTAATGTTAAAAAAGGATATTTTAGTATTTTCATATCATATTACACGTTTCCTTTTTGCTTCCTTTTTCTTTATCTTGGTGTATATTGTGAATATTGTGCAGATAAACAAAAAAATAAATGTTGTGAAGATTGAAAGTGATCATATGTGGACATATCTTTATTTGTATACGTTATCTTTATTACATTAATTAGATGTTTACTGGCGGGCGAGGGAACTTCCCGACGTGTTTCTCGCCCAAGCATTTGACATGCTGTAGGGGAAATTCCAGAGTCAACATCGAGAGAATTACTTTATTTACGAAATAAACATATAAAATCCAGGTGGCACATGTCATGATTTTAACTGCAACATCCCAGCTAGCCACCTGACGTCGTGCCATCGTTGGGCCGATGTCATTTTCGTTGTAAGGGGACATTGGGCCAACATGCGACATGCGACGTCACCGAGACGTTAAAATGTCCGCCAGCCCAACATCAGCTCGGCGTCTTTTTTTAATGCTGGCCCAACGTCATTTAGCGATTTCGGCCCAACATCAATTATTGACAATGGCCCAATGTCAGTTCTAACGTAGGCCCGACATCGATTCCTGACGTTGAGAGAACATCAAGTTTTGACGTCGGCCCGACGTTAAAATGTCCGCCAGCCTAACATTGTCCCAACATCATTTTGTAATGTCGGGCAAATGTCAATTTCCGACAATGGCCCAACACCAAATCCTGACATAGGACAGATATCAAATTCTGATGTGGGCTCGACGTTAAAATGTCCGCCAGCCCAACATCGTCACTACGTCATTTTGTGATATTGGCATAACGTCAAATTCCAACAATGGCCCAACATCAACTCATGACATTGGACCAACATAACATTATGATGTCGGCTCGAGGTTAAAATGTCCGCTAGCCCAACATTGTCACGACATCATTCTGTGATGTTGGTCCAACGTCAATTTCCGCCAATGGCCCAATATCAAATCCTGACGTTGGGCCAACATCAAATTCTGACGTTGGCCCGACATTAAAATGTCCGCCAGCCCGACATTAGCCCAACGTTATTTTTTATTGTTGGCCCAACATCAAATCTTGACGTTGGCCCAACATCAAATCTTGACGTTCGCCCGACGTTTGAATGTCCGCTAACCCAACATTGGCCCAACGTCATTTTCTGATGCTGGACCAACATCAAAATTTGACAATGGCCCAATGTCAAATGGCCAACGTAGGACCAACATCAAAAACGTAAAAAGAAATTAGAAAACATGCATAGATTCCACGTCCGATCCATGCATTTTATTTAACCTTTACACACATTCATTCATAAATCATAATTCTATAAATATCCTATTCCTATACCTATTGCCTACTCCTAAACCTATCATCCTATCGTCCTACAAACATAGGTCGCAATCGGTATACTATATATACACCTCTTCTTAGCATGTATGTTTTGTAATAGTTAGTATTTGTAGAGCGTTGAATTTGAAATAATCCACCTTCAAATCATATTCATAACACTATTTAAGGTGTTATTTACATTCTTATATATCCTTCTAAATTATATACAGCAGCAAGGACATGACAAAAGTATATATTTTTAATATAAATAATTCCAAAAATCGAAAATTTTCATTTCACTTACGATCGCTTATAATCGATCATGAATTTCCCGATAGCAATACTTCTTTTTTTTTTACTTTTGAATTACTAATGTTTGCAATCGATTAAACGAAATTCAATTCAGTATAGATTCTCAAAGCAAGTTAACAAAAATATAAGTACCCAGCTAGCTAACTGACGTCGGACCGGTGTCGGCAGGTCTTCGGCAAGATCGCGGTCGGCAAACAGACGTCGCGCCAACATTACGCCAACGTCGAATTTAAGTTGGAGGTTTTGGAAATGAAATAAGTCGGAAAATGGTTGTAGTTGAATATCGTGCCGATGTCATTAAGTTGACGAAAAAAATACGTCTCAAATAAAACGTCGCGCTAAAATCGCACCAATGCCGAAACTGGTACCAATTTAAGAGCTTGATAGAGGGTTGTAATATTAATGTTGGGCCGATGTCAATAAACCAACATGAATATGACATCTCAAATATGACGTTGGGCCAATGTTGTACCGATGTCGGAACATATCATTTTAAGAGGTCGGTAAATGGTTGAATGTGGAATTGATGTCGGACGGATGTTATTAATTGGACATCAATATGACATCACAAATATGACGTCAAGCCGATATCGCGCCGATGTCAGAATTGGCAGCAATGACACGAGTCGGCAAATAGTCATGAAATCGATGTTCAGCCGATGTCAATATTCTGACATGAATATGTCATCTCCAATATGACGTCGGGATAATTTCGCGCCGATGTTGGAACTGGTAGCAATTAAAGAGGTCGGTAAATGGTTGTAACATTGATGTCGGACCAATGAGTTTTATTGGACATCCATATGACATCTCAATTATGACGCCAAAGCGATATCCTGCCGATGTCATAAATGGCACCAATGAAACTAATCATTTAATAGTCATTAAATGGATGTTGTGCCGTTGTCAATAATTCGACATGAATATGACATCTCAAATATAAAATCGGCCTTCTATCGCCCCGATGTTGGAACTGGTAGTAATTTAAGAGGTCGGTAAAATGCTGTGAAATTGATGTCGGGTCACAGTTATTAATTAGACATAAATATGACATCCAAAATATGACTTTGGGCCTATACCGCACAGATGTCGGAACTTTACGAAATTTTAAAGGTGGGTAAAAGGTTGTGAAGTAGATGTCGGGCGGATGTCATTACTCCTACATAAATATGACATCTCTACTATGACGTCAGTCCGATATTGTGATGATGTTGTATCTGGTAGCAATTTAAGAGGTCGGTACATGGTTGTGAAATTGATGTCTGGCCAATGTTATTAATTGGACCTCAATATGACATCTCTATATGATGACGCCAAAGCGATATCCTGCCGATGTCAGAACTGACAGCAATTAAACAAGTCAGCAAATTGTCATTCAACTGATGTTGTGCCGATGTCATTAATCCGACATGAATAAGAGATCTCAAATATGACGTTGGGTCAATGTTGTACCGATGTCGGAACTGGCGACCATTTGCCGGCTTGTTTCATTGCTGCCAGTTCTGACATCGGCAGGATATCGCTATGGCGTCATCATTGAGATGTCATATTCATGTCTAATCATTGACTTCGGCACAACATCAATTAAATGACCATTTGCCGAGTTGTTTCATTGCTGCAAGTTCTTACATCAGCCTGACATATTTATCACATTCATGTCTAATTAATAACATCGGACCGATATCAATTTCACTACCATTTACCGACCTCCTTAATTGCTATCTTTTCCGACATCGGCGCGATATTAGCCCGACGTCATATTGGAGATGGCATATTCATGTCCGACTATTGACATCGGCGCAACATCACTTTTATGATCATTTGCCGACTTGTTTCATTGCTGTCAGTTCTGACATCGGCAGTATATCGCATTGACGTCATCATTGAGATGTCATATTCATGTCGGATCATTGACATCGGCTCAACATCAACTTAATGACTATTAGCCGACTTGATTCACTGCTGCCCATTCTGACGTCGTAGGATTTCGGTTTGACGTAAAAATTGAGATGTCCTATTCTTGTCTCATTACTAACATTGTCCCGACATTAATTTCACAACCATGACTGACCACTGACTGAATAATTGATGTTGGGTCGAAATCGCAAAATGACGTTTGGCCAGCATTAAAAAAACTAAAACGTCGATGTTGGGCTGGCGGACATTTTTACGTCGCGGCGACGTCGGATTTTTAATGTAGGCCCAACGTCTTCTTAAAACGACTTTTTACATTGGCTCAATGTTGGCACAACGTCAGGTGGCTAGCTGGGTAGCGACCTCTTAAATCGATACCAGTCCCAACATCGGCGCTATATTAGGTCGACCTCTTATTGGAGATGTCATATTAATGACATTGGGCCACTGTCAAATTTTGATGTTGGTCCAGCATCAAACGTCGGGCGAACGTCAAGATTTGATGTTGGGCCAACAATAAAAAATAACGTTGGGCTAATGTCGGGCTGGCGGACATTGTAATGTCGGGCCAACGTCAGAATTTGATGTTGGCCCAACGTCAGGATTTGATATTGGGCCATTGGCGGAAATTGACATTGGGCCAACATCACAGAATGATGTTGTGACAATGTTGGGCTAGTGGACATTTTAACCTCGCGCCCATATCATAATGTTATGTTGGTCCAATGTCATGAGTTGATGTTGGGCCATTGTCAGAAATTGACGTATCACAAAATGACGTGGTGACGATGTTGGGCTGGCGGACATTTTAACGTCGAGCCCACATCAGAATTTGATATCTGTCCTATGTCAGGATTTGGTGTTGGGCCATTGTCGGAAATTGACATTTGCCCGACATCACAAAATGATGTTGGGACAATGTTAGGCTAGCGGACATTTTAACCTCGCGCCCACATCATAATGTTATGTTGGTCCAATGTCATGAGTTGATGTTGGGCCATTGTCAGAAATTGACGTATCACAAAATGACGTGGTGACGATGTTGGGCTGGCGGACATTTTAACGTCGAGCCCACATCAGAATTTGATATCTGTCCTATGTCAGGATTTGGTGTTGGGCCATTGTCGGAAATTGACATTTGCCCGACATCACAAAATGATGTTGAGACAATGTTAGGCTAGCGGACATTTTAACCTCGCGCCCACATCATAATGTTATGTTGGTCCAATGTCATGAGTTGATGTTGGGCCATTGTCAGAAATTGACGTATCACAAAATGACGTGGTGACGATGTTGGGCTGGCGGACATTTTAACGTCGAGCCCACATCAGAATTTGATATCTGTCCTATGTCAGGATTTGGTGTTGGGCCATTGTCGGAAATTGACATTTGCCCGACATCACAAAATGATGTTGGGACAATGTTAGGCTAGCGGACATTTTAACCTCGCGCCCACATCATAATGTTATGTTGGTCCAATGTCATGAGTTGATGTTGGGCCATTGTCAGAAATTGACGTATCACAAAATGACGTGGTTACGATGTTGGGCTGGCGGACATTTTAACCTCGAGCCAACCGCGATAAGCCGACATCCGGCCAACAACTTATGACATCGGCACGACGTCAGGTGGCTAGCTGGGATATAGGGCTAATTATAAATTCAAAAACATGAGCAATTAATGTACTACAATATGTGTAAACTTGTGTTTAATATGATAGTGCCTATATATATGGTCGATTCCAACGAAAAGTGTACACGGCCAGATTTCAAACTGCTTTGATTGTTTAATCCTTTTGCACATGTTAAGTAGACAAGTCAACCATAACCAGACAAAAAAGTGCCATCACTAGTCTTTCTGACCAGCCAAATAATGGCCTCGATAAGTTAATGGTACATTTCATAACGTTGCCTACGAATGCAGATGAATTACTTAGAAAATGTAATTATGGAACTCCAAATCAATCTGCTTCGTGCAAATAGTTGCTTTGATTTCATCTATAAGATACTAATCATGGGATACATTCACATATTGTGTCTTAAACATCACTCTGTTATACATTTTCTAATTCAAATGTTTTATTAGTGTTTTGAGATTTTCCTTTCGTAAAAACATGAGGTTGTACCACTTTTCATAATTTTGGTAATAAGATGTGAATCAGAATTATTTTCCAGTATTCTAAAGAGTGGAAAAAACCCTTTAAAAAAATATCAAATTTAGGTTTGTGCGCAAAAATATGACACATATACAATGTACGTTAAAAATAAGTATTCGTAGACAACATGTAATTTACCTTATACGTAGGTAACAAAAACCTTTAATTCACGGTGACTGTCACGAAATACGGGGGTCCCTTGTCAGTTTTAAGTGAGATACGATCATACAAATGTGCTTACAATCAATTGTGTGAAAAAAGACTACACAATGTACATTTTCACTATAAGTGGTGTCCTAAACAAAATATATATATTCAATGTTAACATTTAAACATTTTAACCTGACTTTTTGAATTCGTAATGTTGATCGATTGTATCCGCCGGACCATTTATATTGCACACATTTTGTAAGGAATGTTTAACCCGGAATTGCTAAGGATACAATACATTTAGGTTGTCACGTGGGTTGACTCAAATAAGAATACTAGTAATACATGCAATGTACAAGATGTAAGATCACCACATTTATTAAAATTTCAATGTCAACTTTGCACATAACACAATATATTAAGTATTTCAACTTCAATGGACTAGTCCACAACAACGTAACATTACCGGTACTTCAAATAATCAATCTTAAACTTCTCATTCCCTAAATCCTAACTATCTGACACACAGATATATCCTATTATAGATTATCTTACTGCTTTTGCAGGTTACTTCCAAACTTCTACCACACAGTCTTTTTACATAAGGAATAAACTGAACGATACCGACTTTAAGTTCCAATGCATGCCGGCTTTCCGCGAAGGTCCTTGTCTATTTTGGTTGGGTTCCCTGAACCGTCGATTTATCATGTGTTTTATATACAACTGTTCGACCAAAAATCATAGTGCATACATCAACGTATAGAGTACACAGACTCCATGATATATGCTTTTACAAGGAAATTTCAGATACAAAAATACCAAAATGCATTTCGAACTACCGTAATTGCTTTTGAATCGAGTGGGTCGATCATCTTGAAGCAAGTAGCTTGAATTTAAAGTGGACCATGAGATGCAAGTGGTTTTTAACATTTGTTTTTGTATTTATCGATTAAAAAATATCAATGATAATTTTCTTTTGGATCTATTCGGAAATTCGTACAGAATCATATTTTCAATCGAAACTCAAGATGATGAAAGCATCTGGTCGGATTTAGAAAGTGCACAATTATCAGGTTGATTGTGACATCCTAATGGGCTTTAATATCCGAAGGTTTACTTTTATCTTGTTCCCTACGAGTACATTTTACCTACGAATACAGATTGTCCCCATGATATAATGTTACATTAATGTTCTTATTAAATCAGTGACTATCGTTACTTTGATTTTAATCTATTGCCAAAAGATTCCTTCGAATCATACACATCAATTTATTTATTAATATGATGATTACACTTGTTAAACAAGGAGGAGAAATGGTTTAATGTTAAATGAGGCAAAACACGTAATTGTTTTAACCCAGTGTGATGGTAATCTAAATGCCCCCAAAATATGAACATTATAATGCACGAAAAAGAAATTTGTTTCATACCATAACACGCTCATTTTCTACAAATAGCCAAAATATCTACGTGATATTGCCCTTTGAAATAATGTCAGCGCAGGAATCAAACTACCGTTGTCATATTTGTATTCGTAAGTAACGTATAATTTGCTAAAAATTACTTACGAATGCAACATTTTTGTTTTAATGATACATCCTTGCACATATTAGCGTTATGCTATCCATCTATTCCTTAGTTATATCTCACTAGTTATATACATATTGAAGCTACGACATGCTGAAGTGTATACGTAGGTAATGCTATTTTTGTTTACCAAACTGGCCTTTTCAGCTTTTGACGTTTCTGGCGGTTATACAATAAAAATACTAGGATTTTTGATAATGCATTTCAATAGTAAACACATGAGGGTTTAAGTTGAGCACAACATTTCAATCGTGTGACGAATTTTTAAGTAAGGTTGAGCATGCTGAAAAAAGCAACGCTTAAAATTTACCACTGGGTAAAAAATCACATGATTGCCCGTTACTTACAAAAACTCATATAATGAGTCCTGACATATGCAACAACTTCCCATGTGTAAATACACCAATTCGTATTAAGTCTTCATTCTAAGATTTTAACCGCTCAAAAAAACGTTAAAAGATTTTTTTCAAAAGTGGTAAAAAATATCAGTTTTTTGTTCCTGTAGAAAAAAATATAAATGCAATGGTCACACATTTTGTATTGCGCGAAAGATCTCGGCAAGATGCATTTGCTAACAAACACAACAAAATCAAGATTTTAGAACCTTTCAAAAAAATCAAATAGGTCTGAACATGCTGTGTACACTTTTCGTTGGAAACGACCATATACGCAAAACACGACGTTTATAGAATGTTTGCATATGATTACGCGTGTTCTACAAAACTATCGTTTGTCAAATTCAATGGTAAAATGATGTTATAAAGGATGACGTTTGTAGACACTATTATCAAATCTTGATTAAGATGAAAAGTTGATATTGGTTGTGGACAGAAAAGATAAAAGTAGAACAACAAAACTAAAAATCGGGGCTACTTCACTATATTAAAATAATCTAAGCCTTCGTTTTGTAATATATAATAACATATCATGCTCTTATTCGTTTGGTTTCATTGCTACCAAAGTAATGTTAGGAGTGGAATGTCTATTAATGTATTTTCTTAATTATATCACCTAAACAACAATTGCTTTTTTATTTTTTGGAAAACCTACCATCTAATAATTATACACAAATACATGCAAAACTGTCTTTAGCAGCCATCATAACTATCAAACCTCCTAAAAGTGATCCATGGAAAATAAGTTATTGTTATGTTACCAGTTTATATACAGCCAAACCGGTCTATAGCGACCACTCAAGGAACCGGCGAAAAGTGGCCGCTATAGACATGTGGTCATATTAGTTGACGGCTATTTTGAATGTCTGGTCGTATATAATTGTGCCTATAAGCACATATGCAATTAATTGGCATCTGTACACGCATGTGTCCATAGTTTCATTATTTGTTGCCGTGCATAACCACGACAAAATTGAAATGATATATTAGCATTATATTTGGAATGATATTAAATGTTTGTTTTATAGGTTTAAGTGAAATTAAAATTGCAAAATGTGTCAATGTATCATTATTTACCCATCATGATACTTGAGAGAATCAGATTCGTATGTGTATAGTTTTCTATATAGAATTCTGAAGTCAATATGTATTGTTTTATAATTGGTCGTAACAAGCGCACGGATTATTAATAAAAAGAGTAAGAACACTTAAACACTTAAAACGATAACAAATGTTGATAGATGTCAAAGTTTTGATGTTGAGTGAAGTGTCTCTGTTCGACGGATTTCTGTATTTGCATCAGGTACCGAAGGGCACGAATAATCTTTGTTTATGAGTCTGGACCACTTGGTGTCGGTAATTAAGCGCCTGTCTGAAGTTGATAGTCAATTCAAAGGTGTGATATAATGTACATGATATAAGGCTTTGGTGCCTTGGTCGCTAACGCTAATGTTTGGGTCGCTTTACACAAGTTTATACGTGCGTCGGGACCCAAATGGGGTGGTCGCTGGTCGCGTTAGGCAGGTGGTCGCATTACGCAGGTCGTTTAACACATGATTTTTCAGGGAATGACCGGACAGCGGTCGTTATGAGCACGCTATAGACAGGTGGTCGCATTTGCAGGTTTGACTGTACATAACCTGCCTACAGCATAACAGTGGCCAATGTTCGTGTTTCATTGAGGTGGTCACTATGCCAAGGTGCGAGTTTATCCTGTTCCGGCTCCGTGTCTTTGTGTAACATATACCAAATAAATTCAACAAAAGGACGACGTTAATGTATAAACGTCCGTTCTATTGTTAATTAAAACCGTCCAACATTAACCCATCACCAATAGGAACCTCTGAGGGCTGTACTGATCATGTTCGGCATTGGCAAACCCGATAGGGAACGTGTTAATATGAATACATACCCAGTTACCTAGCCAACAAAACATTGACCATACGGTGAACAATTATTTAAAAGATTCGTGCAGAAAACAAAAATCGTCAACATAGAGTGTGTCTAAATATAGATAGTACCTGCGCCGTGTTTTTAAATATTTTGTTACTGATACAGTCAATGTCATTCCAAACTATATATAACTTCAGTTAAGTGGTTGATGATTACAGTGGTTACTTGCATGCACTTGTTTTGTGTAATACGCATAAAACAACCAAAATAACTACAAAAACATGGTCCAGGACATGACGAAGGGGGAGCCGCGCATTATCGACGTTAATCGCGCTTCCCAGAGGTGATAATTATAACCAGGTTTGACTTAATCCTGTTCCGGCCTCGTGTAGTCTCCTTAGTAATACATAATTTTGAGTACCATTTACAAAATCAATAAAACTATTAGAACTTACTTTCGAAACTTCCGTTTAACTGTGAATTGAAAACCTTCTAACATTAACCCATCGCCAATATAAACCTCTGAGGGCTGTACTGATCAAGTTCGGCATTGCCAAACCCGATATGGAACGTGCTAAAGGGATAGTTAGGTATTGGTCATACTTAACATTAGTAACCAAAACATGCACCATTACGGTACAAATTAATAGTTATAACTCCACCATGCACGAAAAGTATACACGATTACAAACGACTAAGTAAAAACCCTGTTATCATTGAAATAAAGAGCAGTTACATCTCAAGAGGGAGCTTACTAAAAACTCAAAACTGTGCATTTGATGTTTTGTTAAAACAATGATTCAATAGAGATACCATCAACAACTTTTTAAAAACCTATTTAGATTTTTTTTTTATAGTAGTATTTAAGCATTTGTTTTTTACTTTTCTAAAAATTCAAAATGTTCCCCGGCCGGTAGACTTATAAATACATTATTTTTATGGATATTTTAACCGTTTCTGAACCGATTTTGATCAAATAAAGTTAATTTTGTCATTACAATTGTATGCTCTTTCAAATTTGACAGTCAGTTTTTCATTATTTCACAACAAACATTTTGTTTAGTGCCCTCAATACCAAAACTAACAATAATCGTCAACATAGAGTGTGTTTAGATATAGATAGTACATGTGCCGTATTTGTAATTATTTTGTTATTGATACAGTCAATGTCATTCCAAACTAAATATAACTTCGGTTAAGTGGTTGATGATTACAGTGGTTACTTGCATGCACTTGTTTTGTGTAATACGCATAACACAACAAATATTTTGTATAGCGCCCTCAATACCAAAACTAAACTACCCCTTTAATACGAATACATATTCAGTTACCTAGCTGCCAGTAAAAGATTGATCATACGGTGATCCATTATTTTAATGATGCGTGCATAAAACGATTATCGTCAACATAGAGTGTATTTGAACATTGAAAGTGACTGATTAGGGTACTTGCATTACTTACAACCTAACATGAATATGCAAATCGATTCATCTGACATTAAAACATATTTTTATTCACTTTAGTTATGTTTTTTTTCTTATGAAAAGCCTTAACATTACGGCCATGTTAAATTACAAATTGCGAACATCTTGGATGTTGGTACTTGCATCACTTGAAACCGAAACAAAATAATGTTTGAATCGATTCTTTGGCAGTAAAACAAATGTTTATACACCTTATTTATGTTTTTAGCTTGACTAGAGCCAGGGTTTTTGGAAACCCCCAAAAGGCTGCTAAAATGGTGATCCATGAAGAATTAGTCATTGTTATGTTTTCACTAAGGTGGTCACTATGGCCAGGTTATAATTTATACTGTTCCGGCTTCGTGTCCTCATGTAACAAATACACAATAAATTAAACAAAAGAAACTTGATTTCGAAACTTCCGTTTCTGTTCTCAATTAAAAACCTTCCAACATTAACCCATCGCCAATAAGAACCACTTAGGGCTGTACTGATCATGTTCAGCATTGCCAAGCACGATAGGGAACGTGTTAATATGAATTTATAATCAGTTACCTAGCCAACAACACATAACAAATATGGTGTACAATTATTTAAAAGATGCGTGCAGAAAACAATAATCGTCAACATAGAGTGTGTTTAGATATAGATAGTACATGTGCCGTATTTGTAATTATTTTGTTATTGATACAGTCAATGTCATTCCAAACTAAATATAACTTCGGTTAAGTGGTTGATGATTACAGTGGTTACTTGCATGCACTTGTTTTGTGTAATACGCATAACACAACAAATATTTTGTATAGCGCCCTCAATACCAAAACTAAACTACCCCTTTAATACGAATACATATTCAGTTACCTAGCTGCCAGTAAAAGATTGATCATACGGTGATCCATTATTTTAAAGATGCGTGCATACAACGATAATCGTCAACATAGAGTGTATTTGAACATTGAAAGTGACTGATTAGGGTACTTACATTACTTACAACCTAACATGAATATGCAAATCGATTCATCTGACATTAAAACATATTTTTATTCACTTTAGTTATGTTTTTTTTCTTATGAAAAGCCTTAACATTACGGCCATGTTAAATTACAAATTGCGAACATCTTGGATGTTGGTACTTGCATCACTTGAAACCGAAACAAAATAATGTTTGAATCGATTCTTTGGCAGTAAAACAAATGTTTATACACCTTATTTATGTTTTTAGCTTGACTAGAGCCAGGGTTTTTGGAAACCCCCAAAAGGCTGCTAAAATGGTGATCCATGAAGAATTAGTCATTGTTATGTTTTCACTAAGGTGGTCACTATGGCCAGGTTATAATTTATACTGTTCCGACTTCGTGTCCTCATGTAACAAATACACAATAAATTAAACAAAAGAGACTTGATTTCGAAACTTCCGTTTCTGTTCTCAATTAAAAACCTTCCAACATTAACCCATCGCCAATAAGAACCACTTAGGGCTGTACTGATCATGTTCAGCATTGCCAAGCACGATAGGGAACGTGTTAATATGAATTTATAATCAGTTACCTAGCCAACAACACATAACAAATATGGTGTACAATTATTTAAAAGATGCGTGCAGAAAACAATAATCGTCAACATAGAGTGTGTTTAGATATAGATAGTACATGTGCCGTATTTGTAATTATTTTGTTATTGATACAGTCAATGTCATTCCAAACTAAATATAACTTCGGTTAAGTGGTTGATGATTACAGTGGTTACTTGCATGCACTTGTTGTGTGTAATACGCATAACACAACAAATATTTTGTATAGCGCCCTCAATACCAAAACTAAACTACCCCTTTAATACGAATACATATTCAGTTACCTAGCTGCCAGTAAAAGATTGATCATACGGTAATCCATTATTTTAAAGATGCGTGCATACAACGATAATCGTCAACATAGAGTGTATTTGAACATTGAAAGTGACTGATTAGGGTACTTGCATTACTTACAACCTAACATGAATATGCAAATCGATTCATCTGACATTAAAACATATTTGTATTCACTTTAGTTATGTTTTTTTTCTCATGAAAAGCCTTAACATTACGGCCATGTTAAATTACAAATTGCGAACATCTTGGGTGTTGGTACTTGCAACTCTTGAAACCGAAACAAAATAACTTTTGAATCGATTCTTTGGCAGTAAAACAAATGTTTATACACCTTATTTATGTGTTTAGCTTAACTAGAGCCAGGGTTTTTTTGAAACCCCCAAAAGGCTGCTAAAATGGTGATCCATGAAAAATTAGTCATTGTTATGTTTTTACTAAGGTGGTCACTATGGCCAGGTTATAATTTATACTGTTCCGGCTTCGTGTCCTTATGTAACAAATATACAATAAATTAAACAAAAGAGACTTGATTTCGAAACTTCTGTTTCTGTTCTCAATTAAAAACCTTCCAACATTAACCCATCGCCAATAGGAACCTCTGATGGCTGTACTGATCATGTTCAGCACCGTCAAACCCGATAGGGAACGTGTTAATATGAATTTATAATCAGTTACCTAGCCAACAACACATAACAAATACGGTGTACAATTATTTGTAAGATGCGTGCAGAAAACAATAATCGTCAACAAAGAGTGTGATTAAATATAGATAGTACCTGTGCCGTATTTGTAATTATTTTGTTATTGATACAGTCAATGTCATTCCAAACTAAATATAACTTCGGTTAAGTGGTTGATAATTATAGTGGTTACTTGCATGCACTTGTTTTGTTTAATACGCATAACACAACAAAAATAACTACAAAAACATGGTTCAGGACATGTCGAATGGGGAACCGCGCACTATCGACGTTTTTACGAGCTTCCCAGAGGTGATCACTATAACCAGGTTTGACTTAATCCTGTTCCGGCTTCGTGTAGTCTCCTTAGTAATACATAACTTTGAGTACCATTTACAAAATCCAAAAAACAATAAGAACTTAATTTCGAAATTTCCGTTTAACTGTCAATTAAAAACCTTCTAACATAATAATAATATGACAAATTTATATAGTGCTTAATGCAAACAAGCCTCTAAGCGCTTTAGAAAAGGAAATTATAGTATACGAAGTAAAGAAGTAGAGAGTGGTTGAGCTATGATTGATAATGTTGTTTGAAGAGATGATTTTTTAGATTATCTTTGAATGAGTCAATTGAGGAAGAGTTCTTGACCCACTTAGGCAGAGCGTTCCATAAATACAGTCCAATAAACGAACATGAACCCATCGCCAATAGAAACCTATGAGGGCTGTACTGATTAAGTTCGGCATTGCCACACCCGATATGGATAGTGCTAAAGGGATAGTTAAGTATTGGTCATACTTAACAGTAGTAACGAAAACATGCACCATTACGGTACAAATTAATAGTTATAACTCCACCATGCACAACAAATATACACGATTACAAACAACTAAGTCAAAATCCTGTTATCATAAAAAAAAAGAGCAGTTACATCTCAAGAGGGAGCTTTCTACAAATTCATTGGTTTTAGCCATTATTCGTACAAAACTGTGCATTTGATATTTTGTTAAAACAACGATTCAATAGAGATATCATCAACAACTTTTTTTAAGACCTATTTAGATTTGTTTTTAAAATAGTCTTTAAAGGGGTAGTTTAGTTTTGGTAGAGAGGGCGCTGCACATCACAATTTTTTGTGAGGTAATGAAAAACTGAGTGTCGAATTTGAGAGAACATGCATTTTAATGGCAGAATAAACTTTATTTGGTCAAAATAGACCCAGAAACGGCTGAAATATCTATAAATATATCTGATCTTATAATTATTGGGGGCCCACATAATTAGATGATTTTTTCATGAAATAAAACAAATGCTTTTTTAATAGTTGTTGATGATCTCTCTATTTAATCATTATTTCAATAAAACATCACATGCATAATTTTGTATGAAAAATGGTTGAAACCAATGCCTTTTTAGAAAGCGCCCTCGTGTGTTTTAATGGCTCTTTTTGAATGATAACAGGCTTTTTACTTAGTCGTTTGTAATTTTGTATACCTTACGAGCATGGTAGAGTTATAACTATTAGTTTATAATGTTACTGTCCAGGGTTGGTTACTAAAGTTCAGCCTTACCAAAACTGTACTACCCCTTTAAAGGGGTAGTTTAGTTTTGGTAGAGAGGGCGCTGCACATCACAATTTTTTTGTGAGGTAATGAAAAACTGAGTGTCGAATTTGAGAGAACATGCATTTTAATGGCAGAATAAACTTTATTTGGTCAAATCGACCCAGAAACGGCTGAAATATCAATAAATATATCTGACCTTATAATTATTTGGGGCCCAAATAATTAGATGATTTTTAGAAAAAAATAAAAAAAATGCCTGCACTTTTTGAAAAATTTTCAAAAGCGTT
Organism: Echinarachnius parma; assembly: GCA_037951105.1. Lineage (NCBI taxonomy): Eukaryota > Metazoa > Echinodermata > Echinoidea > Clypeasteroida > Echinarachniidae > Echinarachnius > Echinarachnius parma. The sequence goes on from JBAMJV010005423.1 coordinate 212,865, forward strand.
TTTTAAATAGTTGTTGATGATCTCGCTATTTAATCATTAAATCAATAAAACATCACATGCATAATTTTGTATGAAAAATGGTTTGAAGCAATGCCTATTTAAAAAGCGCCCTCTTGTGTTTTAATGGATCTTTTTGAATGATAACAGGCTTTTTACTTGGTCGTTTGTAATTTTGTATACCTTTCGAGCATGGTGGAGTTATAACTATTAGTTTATAATGTTACTGTGCAGGTTTTGGCTACTAATGTCCAGCCTTACCAAAACTAAACTACCCCTTTAAGCATGTGTTTTTTACTTTTCTAAAAAGTCAAAATGTTCCCTGGCCGGTAGACTTATGAATAAATTATGTTTATGGATATTGTAACTGTTTCTGAACCGATTTTGATCAAATAAAGTTAATTATGTCATTAAAAATGTATGCTCTTTCAAATTTGACAGTCCGTTTTTCATTATTTCACAACAAATATTTTGTATAGCGCCCTCAATACTAAAACTAAACTACCCCGTTAATACGAATACATATTCAGTTACCTAGCTGCCAGTAAAAGATTGATCATACGGTGATCCATTATTTTAATGATACGTGCATAAAACGATTATCGTCAACATAGAGTGACAGTATTTGAACATTGAAAGTGACTGATTAGGGTACTTGCATTACTTACAACCTGACATGAATATGCAAATCGATTAATTTGACATTAAAACATATTTTTAGACAATTTAGTTATGTTTTTTTTCTTTTCTCGACTGCAGCCAGAGTTATGAAAAGCAGTAACATTACGGTCATGTTGAATTACAAATTGCGGACATCTTGGATGTTGGTACTTGCACCACTTGAAACCGAAACAAATTAATGTTTGAATCGATTCTTTGGCAGTAAAACAAATGTTTATACACCTTATTTATGTTTTTAGCTTGACTAGAGCCAGGGTTTTTGGAAACCCCCAAAATGCTGCTAAAATGGTGATCCATGAAGAATTAGTCATTGTTATGTTTTCACTAAGGTGGTCACTATGGCCAGGTTATAATCTATACTGTTCCGGCTTCGTGTCCTCATGTAACAAATACACAATAAATTAAACAAAAGAGACTTGATTTCGAAACTTCCGTTTCTGGTTCTCAATTAAAAACCTTCCAACATTAACCCATCGCCAATAAGAACCACTTAGGGCTGTACTGATCATGTTCAGCATTGCCAAGCACGATATGGAACGTGTTAATATGAATTTATAATCAGTTACCTAGCCAACAACACATAACAAATATGGTGTACAATTATTTAAAAGATGCGTGCAGAAAACAATAATCGTCAACATAGAGTGTGTTTAGATATAGATAGTACATGTGCCGTATTTGTAATTGTTTTGCTATTTATACAGTCAATGTCATTCCAAACTAAATATAACTTCGGTTAAGTGGTTGATGATTACAGTGGTTACTTGCATGCACTTGTTTTGTGTAATACGCATAACACAACAAATATTTTGTATAGCGCCCTCAATACCAAAACTAAACTACCCCTTTAATACGAATACATATTCAGTTACCTAGCTGCCAGTAAAAGATTGATCATACGGTGATCCATTATTTTAAAGATGCGTGCATACAACGATAATCGTCAACATAGAGTGAATTTGAACATTGAAAGTGACTGATTAGGGTACTTGTATTACTTACAACCTAACATGAATATGCAAATCGATTCATCTGACATTAAAACATATTTTTATTCACTTTAGTTATGTTTTTTTTTCTTATGAAAAGCCTTAACATTACGGCCATGTTAAATTACAAATTGCGCACATCTTGGATGTTGGTACTTGCACCACTTGAAACCGAAACAAAATAATGTTTGAATCGATTCTTTGGCAGTAAAACAAATGTTTATACACCTTATTTATGTTTTTAGCTTGACTAGAGCCAGGGTTTTTGGAAACCCCCAAAAGGCTGCTAAAATGGTGATCCATGAAGAATTAGTCATTGTTATGTTTTCACTAAGGTGGTCACTATGGCCAGGTTATAATTTATACCGTTCCGGCTTCGTGTCCTCATGTAACAAATACACAATAAATTAAACAAAAGAGACTTGATTTCGAAACTTCCGTTTCTGTTCTCAATTAAAAACCTTCCAACATTAACCCATCGCCAATAAGAACCACTTAGGGCTGTACTGATCATGTTCAGCATTGCCAAGCACGATAGGGAACGTGTTAATATGAATTTATAATCAGTTACCTAGCCAACAACACATAACAAATATGGTGTACAATTATTTAAAAGATGCGTGCAGAAAACAATAATCGTCAACATAGAGTGTGTTTAGATATAGATAGTACATGTGCCGTATTTGTAATTGTTTTGCTATTTATACAGTCAATGTCATTCCAAACTAAATATAACTTCGGTTAAGTGGTTGATGATTACAGTGGTTACTTGCATGCACTTGTTTTGTGTAATACGCATAACACAACAAATATTTTGTATAGCGCCCTCAATACCAAAACTAAACTACCCCTTTAATACGAATACATATTCAGTTACCTAGCTGCCAGTAAAAGATTGATCATACGGTGATCCATTATTTTAAAGATGCGTGCATACAACGATAATCGTCAACATAGAGTGAATTTGAACATTGAAAGTGACTGATTAGGGTACTTGTATTACTTACAACCTAACATGAATATGCAAATCGATTCATCTGACATTAAAACATATTTTTATTCACTTTAGTTATGTTTTTTTTTCTCATGAAAAGCCTTAACATTACGGCCATGTTAAATTACAAATTGCGCACATCTTGGATGTTGGTACTTGCACCACTTGAAACCGAAACAAAATAATGTTTGAATCGATTCTTTGGCAGTAAAACAAATGTTTATACACCTTATTTATGTTTTTAGCTTGACTAGAGCCAGGGTTTTTGGAAACCCCCAAAAGGCTGCTAAAATGGTGATCCATGAAGAATTAGTCATTGTTATGTTTTCACTAAGGTGGTCACTATGGCCAGGTTATAATTTATACTGTTCCGGCTTCGTGTCCTCATGTAACAAATACACAATAAATTAAACAAAAGAGACTTGATTTCGAAACTTCCGTTTCTGTTCTCAATTAAAAACCTTCCAACATTAACCCATCGCCAATAAGAACCACTTAGGACTGTACTGATCATGTTCAGCATTGCCAAGCACGATAGGGAACGTGTTAATATGAATTTATAATCAGTTACCTAGCCAACAACACATAACAAATATGGTGTACAATTATTTAAAAGATGCGTGCAGAAAACAATAATCGTCAACATAGAGTGTGTTTAGATATAGATAGTACATGTGCCGTATTTGTAATTATTTTGTTATTGATACAGTCAATGTCATTCCAAACTAAATATAACTTCGGTTAAGTGGTTGATGATTACAGTGGTTACTTGCATGCACTTGTTTTGTGTAATACGCATAACACAACAAATATTTTGTATAGCGCCCTCAATACCAAAACTAAACTACCCCTTTAATACGAATACATATTCAGTTACCTAGCTGCCAGTAAAAGATTGATCATACGGTGATCCATTATTTTAAAGATGCGTGCATACAACGATAATCGTCAACATAGAGTGTATTTGAACATTGAAAGTGACTGATTAGGGTACTTACATTACTTACAACCTAACATGAATATGCAAATCGATTCATCTGACATTAAAACATATTTTTATTCACTTTAGTTATGTTTTTTTTCTTATGAAAAGCCTTAACATTACGGCCATGTTAAATTACAAATTGCGAACATCTTGGATGTTGGTACTTGCATCACTTGAAACCGAAACAAAATAATGTTTGAATCGATTCTTTGGCAGTAAAACAAATGTTTATACACCTTATTTATGTTTTTAGCTTGACTAGAGCCAGGGTTTTTGGAAACCCCCAAAAGGCTGCTAAAATGGTGATCCATGAAGAATTAGTCATTGTTATGTTTTCACTAAGGTGGTCACTATGGCCAGGTTATAATTTATACTGTTCCGACTTCGTGTCCTCATGTAACAAATACACAATAAATTAAACAAAAGAGACTTGATTTCGAAACTTCCGTTTCTGTTCTCAATTAAAAACCTTCCAACATTAACCCATCGCCAATAAGAACCACTTAGGGCTGTACTGATCATGTTCAGCATTGCCAAGCACGATAGGGAACGTGTTAATATGAATTTATAATCAGTTACCTAGCCAACAACACATAACAAATATGGTGTACAATTATTTAAAAGATGCGTGCAGAAAACAATAATCGTCAACATAGAGTGTGTTTAGATATAGATAGTACATGTGCCGTATTTGTAATTATTTTGTTATTGATACAGTCAATGTCATTCCAAACTAAATATAACTTCGGTTAAGTGGTTGATGATTACAGTGGTTACTTGCATGCACTTGTTGTGTGTAATACGCATAACACAACAAATATTTTGTATAGCGCCCTCAATACCAAAACTAAACTACCCCTTTAATACGAATACATATTCAGTTACCTAGCTGCCAGTAAAAGATTGATCATACGGTAATCCATTATTTTAAAGATGCGTGCATACAACGATAATCGTCAACATAGAGTGTATTTGAACATTGAAAGTGACTGATTAGGGTACTTGCATTACTTACAACCTAACATGAATATGCAAATCGATTCATCTGACATTAAAACATATTTGTATTCACTTTAGTTATGTTTTTTTTCTCATGAAAAGCCTTAACATTACGGCCATGTTAAATTACAAATTGCGAACATCTTGGGTGTTGGTACTTGCAACTCTTGAAACCGAAACAAAATAACTTTTGAATCGATTCTTTGGCAGTAAAACAAATGTTTATACACCTTATTTATGTGTTTAGCTTAACTAGAGCCAGGGTTTTTTTGAAACCCCCAAAAGGCTGCTAAAATGGTGATCCATGAAAAATTAGTCATTGTTATGTTTTTACTAAGGTGGTCACTATGGCCAGGTTATAATTTATACTGTTCCGGCTTCGTGTCCTTATGTAACAAATATACAATAAATTAAACAAAAGAGACTTGATTTCGAAACTTCTGTTTCTGTTCTCAATTAAAAACCTTCCAACATTAACCCATCGCCAATAGGAACCTCTGATGGCTGTACTGATCATGTTCAGCACCGTCAAACCCGATAGGGAACGTGTTAATATGAATTTATAATCAGTTACCTAGCCAACAACACATAACAAATACGGTGTACAATTATTTGTAAGATGCGTGCAGAAAACAATAATCGTCAACAAAGAGTGTGATTAAATATAGATAGTACCTGTGCCGTATTTGTAATTATTTTGTTATTGATACAGTCAATGTCATTCCAAACTAAATATAACTTCGGTTAAGTGGTTGATAATTATAGTGGTTACTTGCATGCACTTGTTTTGTTTAATACGCATAACACAACAAAAATAACTACAAAAACATGGTTCAGGACATGTCGAATGGGGAACCGCGCACTATCGACGTTTTTACGAGCTTCCCAGAGGTGATCACTATAACCAGGTTTGACTTAATCCTGTTCCGGCTTCGTGTAGTCTCCTTAGTAATACATAACTTTGAGTACCATTTACAAAATCCAAAAAACAATAAGAACTTAATTTCGAAATTTCCGTTTAACTGTCAATTAAAAACCTTCTAACATAATAATAATATGACAAATTTATATAGTGCTTAATGCAAACAAGCCTCTAAGCGCTTTAGAAAAGGAAATTATAGTATACGAAGTAAAGAAGTAGAGAGTGGTTGAGCTATGATTGATAATGTTGTTTGAAGAGATGATTTTTTAGATTATCTTTGAATGAGTCAATTGAGGAAGAGTTCTTGACCCACTTAGGCAGAGCGTTCCATAAATACAGTCCAATAAACGAACATGAACCCATCGCCAATAGAAACCTATGAGGGCTGTACTGATTAAGTTCGGCATTGCCACACCCGATATGGATAGTGCTAAAGGGATAGTTAAGTATTGGTCATACTTAACAGTAGTAACGAAAACATGCACCATTACGGTACAAATTAATAGTTATAACTCCACCATGCACAAAAAATATACACGATTACAAACAACTAAGTCAAAACCCTGTTATCATAAAAAAAAAAGAGCAGTTACATCTCAAGAGGGAGCTTTCTACAAATTCATTGGTTTTAGCCATTATTCGTACAAAACTGTGCATTTGATATTTTGTTAAAACAACGATTCAATAGAGATATCATCAACAACTTTTTTTAAGACCTATTTAGATTTGTTTTTAAAATAGTCTTTAAAGGGGTAGTTTAGTTTTGGTAGAGAGGGCGCTGCACATCACAATTTTTTGTGAGGTAATGAAAAACTGAGTGTCGAATTTGAGAGAACATGCATTTTAATGGCAGAATAAACTTTATTTGGTCAAAATAGACCCAGAAACGGCTGAAATATCTATAAATATATCTGATCTTATAATTATTGGGGGCCCACATAATTAGATGATTTTTTCATGAAATAAAACAAATGCTTTTTTAATAGTTGTTGATGATCTCTCTATTTAATCATTATTTCAATAAAACATCACATGCATAATTTTGTATGAAAAATGGTTGAAACCAATGCCTTTTTAGAAAGCGCCCTCGTGTGTTTTAATGGCTCTTTTTGAATGATAACAGGCTTTTTACTTAGTCGTTTGTAATTTTGTATACCTTACGAGCATGGTAGAGTTATAACTATTAGTTTATAATGTTACTGTCCAGGGTTGGTTACTAAAGTTCAGCCTTACCAAAACTGTACTACCCCTTTAAAGGGGTAGTTTAGTTTTGGTAGAGAGGGCGCTGCACATCACAATTTTTTTGTGAGGTAATGAAAAACTGAGTGTCGAATTTGAGAGAACATGCATTTTAATGGCAGAATAAACTTTATTTGGTCAAAATAGACCCAGAAACGGCTGAAATATCTATAAATATATCTGATCTTATAATTATTGGGGGCCCACATAATTAGATGATTTTTTCATGAAATAAAACAAATGCTTTTTTAATAGTTGTTGATGATCTCTCTATTTAATCATTATTTCAATAAAACATCACATGCATAATTTTGTATGAAAAATGGTTGAAACCAATGCCTTTTTAGAAAGCGCCCTCGTGTGTTTTAATGGCTCTTTTTGAATGATAACAGGCTTTTTACTTAGTCGTTTGTAATTTTGTATACCTTACGAGCATGGTAGAGTTATAACTATTAGTTTATAATGTTACTGTCCAGGGTTGGTTACTAAAGTTCAGCCTTACCAAAACTGTACTACCCCTTTAAAGGGGTAGTTTAGTTTTGGTAGAGAGGGCGCTGCACATCACAATTTTTTTGTGAGGTAATGAAAAACTGAGTGTCGAATTTGAGAGAACATGCATTTTAATGGCAGAATAAACTTTATTTGGTCAAATCGACCCAGAAACGGCTGAAATATCAATAAATATATCTGACCTTATAATTATTTGGGGCCCAAATAATTAGATGATTTTTAGAAAAAAATAAAAAAAATGCCTGCACTTTTTGAAAAATTTTCAAAAGCGTTTTTTAAATAGTTGTTGATGATCTCGCTATTTAATCATTAAATCAATAAAACATCACATGCATAATTTTGTATGAAAAATGGTTTGAAGCAATGCCTATTTAAAAAGCGCCCTCTTGTGTTTTAATGGATCTTTTTGAATGATAACAGGCTTTTTACTTGGTCGTTTGTAATTTTGTATACCTTTCGAGCATGGTGGAGTTATAACTATTAGTTTATAATGTTACTGTGCAGGTTTTGGCTACTAATGTCCAGCCTTACCAAAACTAAACTACCCCTTTAAGCATGTGTTTTTTACTTTTCTAAAAAGTCAAAATGTTCCCTGGCCGGTAGACTTATGAATAAATTATGTTTATGGATATTGTAACTGTTTCTGAACCGATTTTGATCAAATAAAGTTAATTATGTCATTAAAAATGTATGCTCTTTCAAATTTGACAGTCCGTTTTTCATTATTTCACAACAAATATTTTGTATAGCGCCCTCAATACTAAAACTAAACTACCCCGTTAATACGAATACATATTCAGTTACCTAGCTGCCAGTAAAAGATTGATCATACGGTGATCCATTATTTTAATGATACGTGCATAAAACGATTATCGTCAACATAGAGTGACAGTATTTGAACATTGAAAGTGACTGATTAGGGTACTTGCATTACTTACAACCTGACATGAATATGCAAATCGATTAATTTGACATTAAAACATATTTTTAGACAATTTAGTTATGTTTTTTTTCTTTTCTCGACTGCAGCCAGAGTTATGAAAAGCAGTAACATTACGGTCATGTTGAATTACAAATTGCGGACATCTTGGATGTTGGTACTTGCACCACTTGAAACCGAAACAAATTAATGTTTGAATCGATTCTTTGGCAGTAAAACAAATGTTTATACACCTTATTTATGTTTTTAGCTTGACTAGAGCCAGGGTTTTTGGAAACCCCCAAAATGCTGCTAAAATGGTGATCCATGAAGAATTAGTCATTGTTATGTTTTCACTAAGGTGGTCACTATGGCCAGGTTATAATCTATACTGTTCCGGCTTCGTGTCCTCATGTAACAAATACACAATAAATTAAACAAAAGAGACTTGATTTCGAAACTTCCGTTTCTGGTTCTCAATTAAAAACCTTCCAACATTAACCCATCGCCAATAAGAACCACTTAGGGCTGTACTGATCATGTTCAGCATTGCCAAGCACGATATGGAACGTGTTAATATGAATTTATAATCAGTTACCTAGCCAACAACACATAACAAATATGGTGTACAATTATTTAAAAGATGCGTGCAGAAAACAATAATCGTCAACATAGAGTGTGTTTAGATATAGATAGTACATGTGCCGTATTTGTAATTGTTTTGCTATTTATACAGTCAATGTCATTCCAAACTAAATATAACTTCGGTTAAGTGGTTGATGATTACAGTGGTTACTTGCATGCACTTGTTTTGTGTAATACGCATAACACAACAAATATTTTGTATAGCGCCCTCAATACCAAAACTAAACTACCCCTTTAATACGAATACATATTCAGTTACCTAGCTGCCAGTAAAAGATTGATCATACGGTGATCCATTATTTTAAAGATGCGTGCATACAACGATAATCGTCAACATAGAGTGAATTTGAACATTGAAAGTGACTGATTAGGGTACTTGTATTACTTACAACCTAACATGAATATGCAAATCGATTCATCTGACATTAAAACATATTTTTATTCACTTTAGTTATGTTTTTTTTTCTTATGAAAAGCCTTAACATTACGGCCATGTTAAATTACAAATTGCGCACATCTTGGATGTTGGTACTTGCACCACTTGAAACCGAAACAAAATAATGTTTGAATCGATTCTTTGGCAGTAAAACAAATGTTTATACACCTTATTTATGTTTTTAGCTTGACTAGAGCCAGGGTTTTTGGAAACCCCCAAAAGGCTGCTAAAATGGTGATCCATGAAGAATTAGTCATTGTTATGTTTTCACTAAGGTGGTCACTATGGCCAGATAATTTATACTGTTCCGGCTTCGTGTCCTCATGTAACAAATACACAATAAATTAAACAAAAGAGACTTGATTTCGAAACTTCCGTTTCTGTTCTCAATTAAAAACCTTCCAACATTAACCCATCGCCAATAAGAACCACTTAGGGCTGTACTGATCATGTTCAGCATTGCCAAGCACGATAGGGAACGTGTTAATATGAATTTATAATCAGTTACCTAGCCAACAACACATAACAAATATGGTGTACAATTATTTAAAAGATGCGTGCAGAAAACAATAATCGTCAACATAGAGTGTGTTTAGATATAGATAGTACATGTGCCGTATTTGTAATTGTTTTGCTATTTATACAGTCAATGTCATTCCAAACTAAATATAACTTCGGTTAAGTGGTTGATGATTACAGTGGTTACTAGCATGCACTTGTTTTGTGTAATACGCATAACACAACAAATATTTTGTATAGCGCCCTCAATACCAAAACTAAACTACCCCTTTAATACGAATACATATTCAGTTACCTAGCTGCCAGTAAAAGATTGATCATACGGTGATCCATTATTTTAAAGATGCGTGCATACAACGATAATCGTCAACATAGAGTGAATTTGAACATTGAAAGTGACTGATTAGGGTACTTGTATTACTTACAACCTAACATGAATATGCAAATCGATTCATCTGACATTAAAACATATTTTTATTCACTTTAGTTATGTTTTTTTTTCTCATGAAAAGCCTTAACATTACGGCCATGTTAAATTACAAATTGCGCACATCTTGGATGTTGGTACTTGCACCACTTGAAACCGAAACAAAATAATGTTTGAATCGATTCTTTGGCAGTAAAACAAATGTTTATACACCTTATTTATGTTTTTAGCTTGACTAGAGCCAGGGTTTTTGGAAACCCCCAAAAGGCTGCTAAAATGGTGATCCATGAAGAATTAGTCATTGTTATGTTTTCACTAAGGTGGTCACTATGGCCAGGTTATAATTTATACTGTTCCGGCTTCGTGTCCTCATGTAACAAATACACAATAAATTAAACAAAAGAGACTTGATTTCGAAACTTCCGTTTCTGTTCTCAATTAAAAACCTTCCAACATTAACCCATCGCCAATAAGAACCACTTAGGACTGTACTGATCATGTTCAGCATTGCCAAGCACGATAGGGAACGTGTTAATATGAATTTATAATCAGTTACCTAGCCAACAACACATAACAAATATGGTGTACAATTATTTAAAAGATGCGTGCAGAAAACAATAATCGTCAACATAGAGTGTGTTTAGATATAGATAGTACATGTGCCGTATTTGTAATTATTTTGCTATTGATACAGTCAATGTCATTCCAAACTAAATATAACTTCGGTTAAGTGGTTGATGATTACAGTGGTTACTTGCATGCACTTGTTGTGTGTAATACGCATAACACAACAAATATTTTGTATAGCGCCCTCAATACCAAAACTAAACTACCCCTTTAATACGAATACATATTCAGTTACCTAGCTGCCAGTAAAAGATTGATCATACGGTGATCCATTATTTTAAAGATGCGTGCATACAACGATAATCGTCAACATAGAGTGTATTTGAACATTGAAAGTGACTGATTAGGGTACTTGCATTACTTACAACCTAACATGAATATGCAAATCGATTCATCTGACATTAAAACATATTTTTATTCACTTTAGTTATGTTTCTTTTCTTTTAAAAAGCCTTAACATTACGGCCATGTTAAATTACAAATTGCGAACATCTTGGATGTTGGTACTTGCACCACTTGAAACCGAAACAAAATAATGTTTGAATCGATTCTTTGGCAGTAAAACAAATGTTTATACACCTTATTTATGTTTTTAGCTTGACTAGAGCCAGGGTTTTTGGAAACCCCCAAAAGGCTGCTAAAATGGTGATCCATGAAGAATTAGTCATTGTTATGTTTTCACTAAGGTGGTCACTATGGCCAGGTTATAATTTATACTGTTCCGGCTTCGTGTCCTCATGTAACAAATACACAATAAATTAAACAAAAGAGACTTGATTTCGAAACTTCCGTTTCTGTTCTCAATTAAAAACCTTCCAACATTAACCCATCGCCAATAAGAACCACTTAGGGCTGTACTGATCATGTTCAGCATTGCCAAGCACGATAGGGAACGTGTTAATATGAATTTATAATCAGTTACCTAGCCAACAACACATAACAAATATGGTGTACAATTATTTAAAAGATGCGTGCAGAAAACAATAATCGTCAACATAGAGTGTGTTTAGATATAGATAGTACATGTGCCGTATTTGTAATTATTTTGTTATTGATACAGTCAATGTCATTCCAAACTAAATATAATTTCGGTTAAGTGGTTGATGATTACAGTGGTTACTTGCATGCACTTGTTTTGTGTAATACGCATAACACAACAAATATTTTGTATAGCGCCCTCAATACCAAAACTAAACTACCCCTTTAATACGAATACATATTCAGTTACCTAGCTGCCAGTAAAAGATTGATCATACGGTGATCCATTATTTTAAAGATGCGTGCATACAACGATAATCGTCAACATAGAATGTATTTGAACATTGAAAGTGACTGATTAGGGTACTTGTATTACTTACAACCTAACATGAATATGCAAATCGATTCATCTGACATTAAAACATTTTTTTTTCACTTTAGTTATGTTTTTTTTCTTATGAAAAGCCTTAACATTACGGCCATGTTAAATTACAAATTGCGCACATCTTGGATGTTGGTACTTGCACCACTTGAAACCGAAACAAAATAATGTTTGAATCGATTCTTTGGCAGTAAAACAAATGTTTATACACCTTATTTATGTTTTTAGCTTGACTAGAGCCAGGGTTTTTGGAAACCCCCAAAAGGCTGCTAAAATGGTGATCCATGAAGAATTAGTCATTGTTATGTTTTCACTAAGGTGGTCACTATGGCCAGGTTATAATTTATACTGTTCCGGCTTCGTGTCCTCATGTAACAAATACACAATAAATTAAACAAAAGAGACTTGATTTCGAAACTTCCGTTTCTGTTCTCAATTAAAAACCTTCCAACATTAACCCATCGCCAATAAGAACCACTTAGGGCTGTACTGATCATGTTCAGCATTGCCAAACACGATAGGGAACGTGTTAATATGAATTTATAATCAGTTACCTAGCCAACAACACATAACAAATATGGTGTACAATTATTTAAAAGATGCGTGCAGAAAACAATAATCGTCAACATAGAGTGTGTTTAGATATAGATAGTACATGTGCCGTATTTGTAATTATTTTGCTATTTATACAGTCAATGTCATTCCAAACTAAATATAACTTCGGTTAAGTGGTTGATGATTACAGTGGTTACTTGCATGCACTTGTTTTGTGTAATACGCATAACACAACAAATATTTTGTATAGCGCCCTCAATGCCAAAACTAAACTACCCCTTTAATACGAATACATATTCAGTTACCTAGCTGCCAGTAAAAGATTGATCATACGGTGATCCATTATTTTAAAGATGCGTGCATACAACGATAATCGTCAACATAGAGTGAATTTGAACATTGAAAGTGACTGATTAGGGTACTTGCATTACTTACAACCTAACATGAATATGCAAATCGATTCATCTGACATTAAAACATATTTTTATTCACTTTAGTTATGTTTCTTTTCTTTTAAAAAGCCTTAACATTACGGCCATGTTAAATTACAAATTGCGAACATCTTGGATGTTGGTACTTGCACCACTTGAAACCGAAACAAAATAATGTTTGAATCGATTCTTTGGCAGTAAAACAAATGTTTATACACCTTATTTATGTTTTTAGCTTGACTAGAGCCAGGGTTTTTGGAAACCCCCAAAAGGCTGCTAAAATGGTGATCCATGAAGAATTAGTCATTGTTATGTTTTCACTAAGGTGGTCACTATGGCCAGGTTATAATTTATACTGTTCCGGCTTCGTGTCCTCATGTAACAAATACACAATAAATTAAACAAAAGAGACTTGATTTCGAAACTTCCGTTTCTGTTCTCAATTAAAAACCTTCCAACATTAACCCATCGCCAATAAGAACCACTTAGGGCTGTACTGATCATGTTCAGCATTGCCAAGCACGATAGGGAACGTGTTAATATGAATTTATAATCAGTTACCTAGCCAACAACACATAACAAATATGGTGTACAATTATTTAAAAGATGCGTGCAGAAAACAATAATCGTCAACATAGAGTGTGTTTAGATATAGATAGTACATGTGCCGTATTTGTAATTGTTTTGCTATTTATACAGTCAATGTCATTCCAAACTAAATATAACTTCGGTTAAGTGGTTGATGATTACAGTGGTTACTTGCATGCACTTGTTTTGTGTAATACGCATAACACAACAAATATTTTGTATAGCGCCCTCAATACCAAAACTAAACTACCCCTTTAATACGAATACATATTCAGTTACCTAGCTGCCAGTAAAAGATTGATCATACGGTGATCCATTATTTTAAAGATGCGTGCATACAACGATAATCGTCAACATAGAGTGAATTTGAACATTGAAAGTGACTGATTAGGGTACTTGTATTACTTACAACCTAACATGAATATGCAAATCGATTCATCTGACATTAAAACATATTTTTATTCACTTTAGTTATGTTTTTTTTTCTCATGAAAAGCCTTAACATTACGGCCATGTTAAATTACAAATTGCGCACATCTTGGATGTTGGTACTTGCACCACTTGAAACCGAAACAAAATAATGTTTGAATCGATTCTTTGGCAGTAAAACAAATGTTTATACACCTTATTTATGTTTTTAGCTTGACTAGAGCCAGGGTTTTTGGAAACCCCCAAAAGGCTGCTAAAATGGTGATCCATGAAGAATTAGTCATTGTTATGTTTTCACTAAGGTGGTCACTATGGCCAGGTTATAATTTATACTGTTCCGGCTTCGTGTCCTCATGTAACAAATACACAATAAATTAAACAAAAGAGACTTGATTTCGAAACTTCCGTTTCTGTTCTCAATTAAAAACCTTCCAACATTAACCCATCGCCAATAAGAACCACTTAGGACTGTACTGATCATGTTCAGCATTGCCAAGCACGATAGGGAACGTGTTAATATGAATTTATAATCAGTTACCTAGCCAACAACACATAACAAATATGGTGTACAATTATTTAAAAGATGCGTGCAGAAAACAATAATCGTCAACATAGAGTGTGTTTAGATATAGATAGTACATGTGCCGTATTTGTAATTATTTTGCTATTGATACAGTCAATGTCATTCCAAACTAAATATAACTTCGGTTAAGTGGTTGATGATTACAGTGGTTACTTGCATGCACTTGTTGTGTGTAATACGCATAACACAACAAATATTTTGTATAGCGCCCTCAATACCAAAACTAAACTACCCCTTTAATACGAATACATATTCAGTTACCTAGCTGCCAGTAAAAGATTGATCATACGGTGATCCATTATTTTAAAGATGCGTGCATACAACGATAATCGTCAACATAGAGTGTATTTGAACATTGAAAGTGACTGATTAGGGTACTTGCATTACTTACAACCTAACATGAATATGCAAATCGATTCATCTGACATTAAAACATATTTTTATTCACTTTAGTTATGTTTCTTTTCTTTTAAAAAGCCTTAACATTACGGCCATGTTAAATTACAAATTGCGAACATCTTGGATGTTGGTACTTGCACCACTTGAAACCGAAACAAAATAATGTTTGAATCGATTCTTTGGCAGTAAAACAAATGTTTATACACCTTATTTATGTTTTTAGCTTGACTAGAGCCAGGGTTTTTGGAAACCCCCAAAAGGCTGCTAAAATGGTGATCCATGAAGAATTAGTCATTGTTATGTTTTCACTAAGGTGGTCACTATGGCCAGGTTATAATTTATACTGTTCCGGCTTCGTGTCCTCATGTAACAAATACACAATAAATTAAACAAAAGAGACTTGATTTCGAAACTTCCGTTTCTGTTCTCAATTAAAAACCTTCCAACATTAACCCATCGCCAATAAGAACCACTTAGGGCTGTACTGATCATGTTCAGCATTGCCAAGCACGATAGGGAACGTGTTAATATGAATTTATAATCAGTTACCTAGCCAACAACACATAACAAATATGGTGTACAATTATTTAAAAGATGCGTGCAGAAAACAATAATCGTCAACATAGAGTGTGTTTAGATATAGATAGTACATGTGCCGTATTTGTAATTATTTTGTTATTGATACAGTCAATGTCATTCCAAACTAAATATAACTTCGGTTAAGTGGTTGATGATTACAGTGGTTACTTGCATGCACTTGTTTTGTGTAATACGCATAACACAACAAATATTTTGTATAGCGCCCTCAATACCAAAACTAAACTACCCCTTTAATACGAATACATATTCAGTTACCTAGCTGCCAGTAAAAGATTGATCATACGGTGATCCATTATTTTAAAGATGCGTGCATACAACGATAATCGTCAACATAGAATGTATTTGAACATTGAAAGTGACTGATTAGGGTACTTGTATTACTTACAACCTAACATGAATATGCAAATCGATTCATCTGACATTAAAACATTTTTTTTTCACTTTAGTTATGTTTTTTTTCTTATGAAAAGCCTTAACATTACGGCCATGTTAAATTACAAATTGCGCACATCTTGGATGTTGGTACTTGCACCACTTGAAACCGAAACAAAATAATGTTTGAATCGATTCTTTGGCAGTAAAACAAATGTTTATACACCTTATTTATGTTTTTAGCTTGACTAGAGCCAGGGTTTTTGGAAACCCCCAAAAGGCTGCTAAAATGGTGATCCATGAAGAATTAGTCATTGTTATGTTTTCACTAAGGTGGTCACTATGGCCAGGTTATAATTTATACTGTTCCGGCTTCGTGTCCTCATGTAACAAATACACAATAAATTAAACAAAAGAGACTTGATTTCGAAACTTCCGTTTCTGTTCTCAATTAAAAACCTTCCAACATTAACCCATCGCCAATAAGAACCACTTAGGGCTGTACTGATCATGTTCAGCATTGCCAAACACGATAGGGAACGTGTTAATATGAATTTATAATCAGTTACCTAGCCAACAACACATAACAAATATGGTGTACAATTATTTAAAAGATGCGTGCAGAAAACAATAATCGTCAACATAGAGTGTGTTTAGATATAGATAGTACATGTGCCGTATTTGTAATTATTTTGCTATTTATACAGTCAATGTCATTCCAAACTAAATATAACTTCGGTTAAGTGGTTGATGATTACAGTGGTTACTTGCATGCACTTGTTTTGTGTAATACGCATAACACAACAAATATTTTGTATAGCGCCCTCAATGCCAAAACTAAACTACCCCTTTAATACGAATACATATTCAGTTACCTAGCTGCCAGTAAAAGATTGATCATACGGTGATCCATTATTTTAAAGATGCGTGCATACAACGATAATCGTCAACATAGAGTGAATTTGAACATTGAAAGTGACTGATTAGGGTACTTGCATTACTTACAACCTAACATGAATATGCAAATCGATTCATCTGACATTAAAACATATTTTTATTCACTTTAGTTATGTTTCTTTTCTTTTAAAAAGCCTTAACATTACGGCCATGTTAAATTACAAATTGCGAACATCTTGGATGTTGGTACTTGCACCACTTGAAACCGAAACAAAATAATGTTTGAATCGATTCTTTGGCAGTAAAACAAATGTTTATACACCTTATTTATGTTTTTAGCTTGACTAGAGCCAGGGTTTTTGGAAACCCCCAAAAGGCTGCTAAAATGGTGATCCATGAAGAATTAGTCATTGTTATGTTTTCACTAAGGTGGTCACTATGGCCAGGTTATAATTTATACTGTTCCGGCTTCGTGTCCTCATGTAACAAATACACAATAAATTAAACAAAAGAGACTTGATTTCGAAACTTCCGTTTCTGTTCTCAATTAAAAACCTTCCAACATTAACCCATCGCCAATAAGAACCACTTAGGGCTGTACTGATCATGTTCAGCATTGCCAAGCACGATAGGGAACGTGTTAATATGAATTTATAATCAGTTACCTAGCCAACAACACATAACAAATATGGTGTACAATTATTTAAAAGATGCGTGCAGAAAACAATAATCGTCAACATAGAGTGTGTTTAGATATAGATAGTACATGTGCCGTATTTGTAATTGTTTTGCTATTTATACAGTCAATGTCATTCCAAACTAAATATAACTTCGGTTAAGTGGTTGATGATTACAGTGGTTACTTGCATGCACTTGTTTTGTGTAATACGCATAACACAACAAATATTTTGTATAGCGCCCTCAATACCAAAACTAAACTACCCCTTTAATACGAATACATATTCAGTTACCTAGCTGCCAGTAAAAGATTGATCATACGGTGATCCATTATTTTAAAGATGCGTGCATACAACGATAATCGTCAACATAGAGTGAATTTGAACATTGAAAGTGACTGATTAGGGTACTTGTATTACTTACAACCTAACATGAATATGCAAATCGATTCATCTGACATTAAAACATATTTTTATTCACTTTAGTTATGTTTTTTTTTCTCATGAAAAGCCTTAACATTACGGCCATGTTAAATTACAAATTGCGCACATCTTGGATGTTGGTACTTGCACCACTTGAAACCGAAACAAAATAATGTTTGAATCGATTCTTTGGCAGTAAAACAAATGTTTATACACCTTATTTATGTTTTTAGCTTGACTAGAGCCAGGGTTTTTGGAAACCCCCAAAAGGCTGCTAAAATGGTGATCCATGAAGAATTAGTCATTGTTATGTTTTCACTAAGGTGGTCACTATGGCCAGGTTATAATTTATACTGTTCCGGCTTCGTGTCCTCATGTAACAAATACACAATAAATTAAACAAAAGAGACTTGATTTCGAAACTTCCGTTTCTGTTCTCAATTAAAAACCTTCCAACATTAACCCATCGCCAATAAGAACCACTTAGGACTGTACTGATCATGTTCAGCATTGCCAAGCACGATAGGGAACGTGTTAATATGAATTTATAATCAGTTACCTAGCCAACAACACATAACAAATATGGTGTACAATTATTTAAAAGATGCGTGCAGAAAACAATAATCGTCAACATAGAGTGTGTTTAGATATAGATAGTACATGTGCCGTATTTGTAATTATTTTGCTATTGATACAGTCAATGTCATTCCAAACTAAATATAACTTCGGTTAAGTGGTTGATGATTACAGTGGTTACTTGCATGCACTTGTTGTGTGTAATACGCATAACACAACAAATATTTTGTATAGCGCCCTCAATACCAAAACTAAACTACCCCTTTAATACGAATACATATTCAGTTACCTAGCTGCCAGTAAAAGATTGATCATACGGTGATCCATTATTTTAAAGATGCGTGCATACAACGATAATCGTCAACATAGAGTGTATTTGAACATTGAAAGTGACTGATTAGGGTACTTGCATTACTTACAACCTAACATGAATATGCAAATCGATTCATCTGACATTAAAACATATTTTTATTCACTTTAGTTATGTTTCTTTTCTTTTAAAAAGCCTTAACATTACGGCCATGTTAAATTACAAATTGCGAACATCTTGGATGTTGGTACTTGCACCACTTGAAACCGAAACAAAATAATGTTTGAATCGATTCTTTGGCAGTAAAACAAATGTTTATACACCTTATTTATGTTTTTAGCTTGACTAGAGCCAGGGTTTTTGGAAACCCCCAAAAGGCTGCTAAAATGGTGATCCATGAAGAATTAGTCATTGTTATGTTTTCACTAAGGTGGTCACTATGGCCAGGTTATAATTTATACTGTTCCGGCTTCGTGTCCTCATGTAACAAATACACAATAAATTAAACAAAAGAGACTTGATTTCGAAACTTCCGTTTCTGTTCTCAATTAAAAACCTTCCAACATTAACCCATCGCCAATAAGAACCACTTAGGGCTGTACTGATCATGTTCAGCATTGCCAAGCACGATAGGGAACGTGTTAATATGAATTTATAATCAGTTACCTAGCCAACAACACATAACAAATATGGTGTACAATTATTTAAAAGATGCGTGCAGAAAACAATAATCGTCAACATAGAGTGTGTTTAGATATAGATAGTACATGTGCCGTATTTGTAATTATTTTGTTATTGATACAGTCAATGTCATTCCAAACTAAATATAACTTCGGTTAAGTGGTTGATGATTACAGTGGTTACTTGCATGCACTTGTTTTGTGTAATACGCATAACACAACAAATATTTTGTATAGCGCCCTCAATACCAAAACTAAACTACCCCTTTAATACGAATACATATTCAGTTACCTAGCTGCCAGTAAAAGATT
Source organism: Echinarachnius parma (assembly GCA_037951105.1). Classification (NCBI taxonomy): domain Eukaryota; kingdom Metazoa; phylum Echinodermata; class Echinoidea; order Clypeasteroida; family Echinarachniidae; genus Echinarachnius; species Echinarachnius parma. The sequence continues at coordinate 232,946 of JBAMJV010005423.1, forward strand.
GATCATACGGTGATCCATTATTTTAAAGATGCGTGCATACAACGATAATCGTCAACATAGAATGTATTTGAACATTGAAAGTGACTGATTAGGGTACTTGTATTACTTACAACCTAACATGAATATGCAAATCGATTCATCTGACATTAAAACATTTTTTTTTCACTTTAGTTATGTTTTTTTTCTTATGAAAAGCCTTAACATTACGGCCATGTTAAATTACAAATTGCGCACATCTTGGATGTTGGTACTTGCACCACTTGAAACCGAAACAAAATAATGTTTGAATCGATTCTTTGGCAGTAAAACAAATGTTTATACACCTTATTTATGTTTTTAGCTTGACTAGAGCCAGGGTTTTTGGAAACCCCCAAAAGGCTGCTAAAATGGTGATCCATGAAGAATTAGTCATTGTTATGTTTTCACTAAGGTGGTCACTATGGCCAGGTTATAATTTATACTGTTCCGGCTTCGTGTCCTCATGTAACAAATACACAATAAATTAAACAAAAGAGACTTGATTTCGAAACTTCCGTTTCTGTTCTCAATTAAAAACCTTCCAACATTAACCCATCGCCAATAAGAACCACTTAGGGCTGTACTGATCATGTTCAGCATTGCCAAACACGATAGGGAACGTGTTAATATGAATTTATAATCAGTTACCTAGCCAACAACACATAACAAATATGGTGTACAATTATTTAAAAGATGCGTGCAGAAAACAATAATCGTCAACATAGAGTGTGTTTAGATATAGATAGTACATGTGCCGTATTTGTAATTATTTTGCTATTTATACAGTCAATGTCATTCCAAACTAAATATAACTTCGGTTAAGTGGTTGATGATTACAGTGGTTACTTGCATGCACTTGTTTTGTGTAATACGCATAACACAACAAATATTTTGTATAGCGCCCTCAATGCCAAAACTAAACTACCCCTTTAATACGAATACATATTCAGTTACCTAGCTGCCAGTAAAAGATTGATCATACGGTGATCCATTATTTTAAAGATGCGTGCATACAACGATAATCGTCAACATAGAGTGAATTTGAACATTGAAAGTGACTGATTAGGGTACTTGTATTACTTACAACCTAACATGAATATGCAAATCGATTCATCTGACATTAAAACATATTTTTATTCACTTTAGTTATGTTTTTTTTCTTATGAAAAGCCTTAACATTACGGCCATGTTAAATTACAAATTGCGCACATCTTGGATGTTGGTACTTGCACCACTTGAAACCGAAACAAAATAATGTTTGAATCGATTCTTTGGCAGTAAAACAAATGTTTATACACCTTATTTATGTTTTTAGCTTGACTAGAGCCAGGGTTTTTGGAAACCCCCAAAAGGCTGCTAAAATGGTGATCCATGAAGAATTAGTCATTGTTATGTTTTCACTAAGGTGGTCACTATGGCCAGGTTATAATTTATACTGTTCCGGCTTCGTGTCCTCATGTAACAAATACACAATAAATTAAACAAAAGAGACTTGATTTCGAAACTTCCGTTTCTGTTCTCAATTAAAAACCTTCCAACATTAACCCATCGCCAATAAGAACCACTTAGGGCTGTACTGATCATGTTCAGCATTGCCAAGCACGATAGGGAACGTGTTAATATGAATTTATAATCAGTTACCTAGCCAACAACACATAACAAATATGGTGTACAATTATTTAAAAGATGCGTGCAGAAAACAATAATCGTCAACATAGAGTGTGTTTAGATATAGATAGTACATGTGCCGTATTTGTAATTATTTTGCTATTGATACAGTCAATGTCATTCCAAACTAAATATAACTTCGGTTAAGTGGTTGATGATTACAGTGGTTACTTGCATGCACTTGTTTTGTGTAATACGCATAACACAACAAATATTTTGTATAGCGCCCTCAATACCAAAACTAAACTACCCCTTTAATACGAATACATATTCAGTTACCTAGCTGCCAGTAAAAGATTGATCATACGGTGATCCATTATTTTAAAGATGCGTGCATACAACGATAATCGTCAACATAGAATGTATTTGAACATTGAAAGTGACTGATTAGGGTACTTGTATTACTTACAACCTAACATGAATATGCAAATCGATTCATCTGACATTAAAACATTTTTTTTTCACTTTAGTTATGTTTTTTTTCTTATGAAAAGCCTTAACATTACGGCCATGTTAAATTACAAATTGCGCACATCTTGGATGTTGGTACTTGCAACTCTTGAAACCGAAACAAAATAATGTTTGAATCGATTCTTTGGCAGTAAAACAAATGTTTATACACCTTATTTATGTGTTTAGCTTGACTAGAGCCAGGGTTTTTGGAAACCCCCAAAAGGCTGCTAAAATGGTGATCCATGAAGAATTAGTCATTGTTATGTTTTCACTAAGGTGGTCACTATGGCCAGGTTATAATTTATACTGTTCCGGCTTCGTGTCCTCATGTAACAAATACACAATAAATTAAACAAAAGAGACTTGATTTCGAAACTTCCGTTTCTGTTCTCAATTAAAAACCTTCCAACATTAACCCATCGCCAATAAGAACCACTTAGGGCTGTACTGATCATGTTCAGCATTGCCAAACACGATAGGGAACGTGTTAATATGAATTTATAATCAGTTACCTAGCCAACAACACATAACAAATATGGTGTACAATTATTTAAAAGATGCGTGCAGAAAACAATAATCGTCAACATAGAGTGTGTTTAGATATAGATAGTACATGTGCCGTATTTGTAATTATTTTGCTATTTATACAGTCAATGTCATTCCAAACTAAATATAACTTCGGTTAAGTGGTTGATGATTACAGTGGTTACTTGCATGCACTTGTTTTGTGTAATACGCATAACACAACAAATATTTTGTATAGCGCCCTCAATGCCAAAACTAAACTACCCCTTTAATACGAATACATATTCAGTTACCTAGCTGCCAGTAAAAGATTGATCATACGGTGATCCATTATTTTAAAGATGCGTGCATACAACGATAATCGTCAACATAGAGTGAATTTGAACATTGAAAGTGACTGATTAGGGTACTTGTATTACTTACAACCTAACATGAATATGCAAATCGATTCATCTGACATTAAAACATATTTTTATTCACTTTAGTTATGTTTTTTTTCTTATGAAAAGCCTTAACATTACGGCCATGTTAAATTACAAATTGCGCACATCTTGGATGTTGGTACTTGCACCACTTGAAACCGAAACAAAATAATGTTTGAATCGATTCTTTGGCAGTAAAACAAATGTTTATACACCTTATTTATGTTTTTAGCTTGACTAGAGCCAGGGTTTTTGGAAACCCCCAAAAGGCTGCTAAAATGGTGATCCATGAAGAATTAGTCATTGTTATGTTTTCACTAAGGTGGTCACTATGGCCAGGTTATAATTTATACTGTTCCGGCTTCGTGTCCTCATGTAACAAATACACAATAAATTAAACAAAAGAGACTTGATTTCGAAACTTCCGTTTCTGTTCTCAATTAAAAACCTTCCAACATTAACCCATCGCCAATAAGAACCACTTAGGGCTGTACTGATCATGTTCAGCATTGCCAAGCACGATAGGGAACGTGTTAATATGAATTTATAATCAGTTACCTAGCCAACAACACATAACAAATATGGTGTACAATTATTTAAAAGATGCGTGCAGAAAACAATAATCGTCAACATAGAGTGTGTTTAGATATAGATAGTACATGTGCCGTATTTGTAATTATTTTGCTATTGATACAGTCAATGTCATTCCAAACTAAATATAACTTCGGTTAAGTGGTTGATGATTACAGTGGTTACTTGCATGCACTTGTTTTGTGTAATACGCATAACACAACAAATATTTTGTATAGCGCCCTCAATACCAAAACTAAACTACCCCTTTAATACGAATACATATTCAGTTACCTAGCTGCCAGTAAAAGATTGATCATACGGTGATCCATTATTTTAAAGATGCGTGCATACAACGATAATCGTCAACATAGAGTGTATTTGAACATTGAAAGTGACTGATTAGGGTACTTGCATTACTTACAACCTAACATGAATATGCAAATCGATTCATCTGACATTAAAACATATTTTTATTCACTTTAGTTATGTTTCTTTTCTTTTAAAAAGCCTTAACATTACGGCCATGTTAAATTACAAATTGCGAACATCTTGGATGTTGGTACTTGCAACTCTTGAAACCGAAACAAAATAACGTTTGAATCGATTCTTTGGCAGTAAAACAAATGTTTATACACCTTATTTATGTGTTTAGCTTGACTAGAGCCAGGGTTTTTGGAAACCCCCAAAAGGCTGCTAAAATGGTGATCCATGAAGAATTAGTCATTGTTATGTTTTCACTAAGGTGGTCACTATGGCCAGGTTATAATTTATACTGTTCCGGCTTCGTGTCCTCATGTAACAAATACACAATAAATTAAACAAAAGAGACTTGATTTCGAAACTTCCGTTTCTGTTCTCAATTAAAAACCTTCCAACATTAACCCATCGCCAATAAGAACCACTTAAGGCTGTACTGATCATGTTCAGCATTGCCAAGCACGATAGGGAACGTGTTAATATGAATTTATAATCAGTTACCTAGCCAACAACACATAACAAATATGGTGTACAATTATTTAAAAGATGCGTGCAGAAAACAATAATCGTCAACATAGAGTGTGTTTAGATATAGATAGTACATGTGCCGTATTTGTAATTATTTTGCTATTGATACAGTCAATGTCATTCCAAACTAAATATAACTTCGGTTAAAGGACAATGAAATCCAGACAAATTGTTGTATGCACTATAAGACACTAAATATAATGAAAAGTCTCTGAAAATTTGAGCACAATCGGTCAAGAAATAAGAAAACTATGGCTCTTTGAAAAGAGCCATGTATTTCTTTGAGTGACTCAAATTGGCAACGCACTCTGGCAAAGTTGTGGACAACTCCCCATACATTTTGTACACAAAATTTCAGTTTTGTTCAATTTTCTCAAAATGTATGTTTACCCTTCGTTCGAGTTCAACATATGTTTTGTAGAATGCTTTTATACATAACATATCATGAGTTGGGGGAATGGAAAAATGTGACTATGAAGAAAACTGTAAAAATGGGAACATTTGTGTACAAAACATATGGGGAGTTGTCCACACACTTATCAGAGTGCGTTGCCAATTTGAGTTCCCCATAGGAATAAATGGACATCTTCAAAGAGCCGTAGTTTTCTTGTTTCTTACCCGATTATGCTCTAACTTTCAGAGATTATTCTTCTTAATCTCTTCAAGACTATGAAAGCAACATTTTGCTTGGGTTTCATTGCCCTTTAAGTGGTTGATGATTACAGTGGTTACTTGCATGCACTTGTTTTGTGTAATACGCATAACACAACAAATATTTTGTATAGCGCCCTCAATACCAAAACTAAACTACCCCTTTAATACGAATACATATTCAGTTACCTAGCTGCCAGTAAAAGATTGATCATACGGTAATCCATTATTTTAAAGATGCGTTCATACAACGATAATCGTCAACATAGAATGTATTTGAACATTGAAAGTGACTGATTAGGGTACTTGCATTACTTACAACCTAACATGAATATGCAAATCGATTCATCTGACATTAAAACATATTTTTATTCACTTTAGTTATGTTTTTTTTCTTTTGAAAAGCCTTAACATTACGGCCATGTTAAATTACAAATTGCGAACATCTTGGATGTTGGTACTTGCAACTCTTGAAACCGAAACAAAATAACGTTTGAATCGATTCTTTGGCAGTAAAACAAATGTTTATACACCTTATTTATGTGTTTAGCTTGACTAGAGCCAGGGTTTTTGGAAACCCCCAAAAGGCTGCTAAAATGGTGATCCATGAAAAATGGACGTGTTAATATGAATACATACCCAGTTACCTAGCCAACAAAACATGGCCATACGGTGAACAATTATTTTAATGATGCGTGCAGAAAACAATATTCCTTAACATAGAGTGTGTCTAAAAAAAGAAAGTGACTGCGCTCTATTTGCAATTCTTCTGTTAAAGGAATACAATTTTGCAATTTTTGCTCATATCTCAGCCAAAAAACATCCAACTAACATGAAATTGTCACACATTACTTTGCGGACATATCAGATCACTCCAATACACATTTTATTAATCACTCATCACTTTTTACACTCAAATGTCATTCAAAACTGTACAACTTACAACAAGGTTATTAATGAGAACAGTATTGCATACACTCGGGTTGTGAAATAGGCATAAAACACAATAACTACTCCAAAAACATGGACCAGGATATGGCGATAATAGACTCGAACGGGTTCTTCTCACAGGGGGCACCGACTTATCGACGTTAAAAGGATTTAGTAACATTGTCCAAATCCATACAAATTACTCATAACTACACTATATACTAGTGGTTTATCCCAAACCTTTTTGTATTCGTATTACCAATATAGGCATGAACCGGTTTCCGTGTTTCGTAATTCCTTATACAGATATTTATGATTGAAGTGTTCATATGTTTAACTATCCACTGGAAATGTTTAAATGTGTTTAAAGATAGTGCATTGAGTTTGTGAATATCATTTTGGATTTTCGCTCATTAATCGGCCATATTGATATTAGCTTAAAGTGATACCTGTAAAGTGTCAGATATTGCACAAAATGACATTTGAGACTTCAATCCTATATCAATATCATTGTAAAATACAATTGAAAGATTTGTGAAAGTTTGAAAGAAATCGAACACTGTTTACCTAGTGAAAAAAACGAATATTGAGTTCATATTTTATCACAGAATACTGATGGTCTGCCATACATTTGTCGCAGTAATGAATGGTCCGTTTGAGATATTCGCACCGTGTATGTTTACACACGTAGTACAGAATTCATGGAATTTGCACTCGCTCGGCTCAAAGTTCAATCTCCGGAATGTTCCCACGCATGCTGCAAGGCGGACACGTTTAGCTACAACAATTGTACTTTTTTCAATTGCGTTAATTAACGCTTTAGAATAATGATTTTCAATGATAATTATCTTCATACTAAAGGGACATTTGAAAAAATCAAACCCTATTTTATTCTTCTCTTACCATAAGCTAAACAACACGGTAGAAGAGAAACGAGGAAGCTCCATGTAATTTTCGTGTATTTGGACACTTTACAGGTATGACTTTAAAGGGACTTAGTAACATTGTCCAAATCCTCAAAATAAAATTTTAATTCTAGCGGTTCCCTCATACATTGTTGTATTCGTATTAACAATAAAATCATGGGACCGGTTTCGGTTTTTCAAATTTCCCTTTCGTTACAAAGATATGTACGATTGAAGTATTCAGATAAGAAAAACTCCCCCGGAGTTTTTCTTACCGTGCACAAAGTGAGTGCAGTGAGTCTGTGAATATCACTTTGTATTTTCGCTCATTACTTGGCCATGCAATGTCCATTTGACTTGAAATTTTCACACAATACCCTGTGGACATATTATGAGATAACAACAATATACATTGCATCAACCCTTCATCAATTTTTGCACATGTCAACAAAGTTACTAGATCCCTTTAACTTGACGTGTAATGTTCGCACATTACTCACACCATACACATTGTATCAACCATTCAGTACTTTTTGCAAACGTCAACAACATTACAAGATCCCTTTAACCCTTAAAAGACCGCGCTATTTGATTTGTTGACGACAAGGAGGGGGGGGGGGGGTCATCTTTAAATATCAGCCGTGAAAGCCCGATCGCCGCGAAAATGTGCAAGCATTTCAAGGAAAGTGTACACAATTATAATGGTAATTTAATTCGATAATTTTAATTGACTTTCTAGCATATGAATGGCACTTTAAGAAAACAAGGTCATAACATTCACATTTGTGCCCATACGTGGACGTGGTGTGACAAGATTTTACAATTGAAATCATAGCTGTTAGAAACATATTTTTTTAATTCAAAGATTGTTACCGTGTAGAGAAAAAATGGCAGTGGCATTATGGTACTTGCGTATTATAATGTTAAAGCGCTAAAAACATAGAATTATGAATAAACAAACCAACCCGTTTATAACTAGAAGGCTCTCTTAACGCGCGCAAGTCACGTGTCCAATAGACTTTGTACATGGGCAAGATGGCGGAGTGAAGCGATTTTTGAAGCACCAAAGGAATACCACTAGACGTCATCGCGTAGTGACCTAGAAAGACTTGACCAATCATCATGCTATGAAGTGCGCGTAGACTATCGTGCCTATTTTCCTGCGCACTGTCCTAGATTGTATCACGCTTGAGAACAATGGGATCTATGGTGACGTATGGATATGAACTTGTTTTTTTGACCTCGATCTGGTGACGACGCGTATGAACTGCTCTGTGATTGGCTTATGTAATTCCCAAGTATCCCATAATGCAACCTGCAGTGGTATTCCTTTCGATGATCCAAAATCGGGGCACTCTGGCAGAGTGACACCCAGGGGGGTCATACTGCGCGCTAATCTTGGAAACTGTTATGGACTGGCTAACATGGAATTCTGGGATACGTTTAGTCTAGGATCGAGACCCTCGATCGCATGCTGAACATAGCGCGACCAACGAGAGAGGTCTGCGTAACTTCAGTGATCGCTGCTCACGAGCCGCTCACGAGGACTCGGCTGGAAGCCATCACTGCTGTTGTGCAGATCTCTCTCGTTGGCGGCTATATATTATGGGTGGTGGGATTATTTTTAACATGCGATCGAGGGTCTTAGATCATAGACTACAACATACCCAGCATTCCATGTTAGCCAGTCCATGAAGTTTCCCTAACCGGCCATGTTTGCTGCGTGTTAAGGCTATGGCAAAATTAGCGCGCAGTGCGTAGATTCTCTTCTAGTTATTTATATACTACTTATATGGTGACCCCCCTGGCTAAAAACAAATTTCACGCGCGATATGCAAATTTGGGGTCGTCAAATTGTATCACGTCTTCTTGAAACTATTTTTAGTCAGGCGAAGTAAACATTGTTATATTGTGACGTCATAATGAAAAGCCTGCGTATCAATGTGCGTGTTAATTTTGAACATCGCGCTCTGCCCATTCACTTTGTACAGGATAATTGTACAGTGGTTGGTCTTTCCATTAAGCGTCTTTGCTAGTATGCTCTATGGTATGCTCCCCAGGGAGTTGAGATGGTGCGCAAAATAATTATGCTGGTTTGACCTGTACCTGATGAAAAAGGGTGATAATAATGCGCTTAGAAACATTGTATTAACCGCAGTATAGATGTGATATATTATTATTATGATTATTAATCATAAATATTTGATAATAAAAACTTTAGTTTTTATTTCATTTTGTTTATAGTCCATTTGATGTTTTAATACACCGACAACAATGGAAGTCCCCTTTTTTTGTTTAAAGAGATGCGCAAGACAAAAATTTACGAAACGTCATCTTCACGGGGGGGGGGGGGGGGGGGAGGGGGATCACATGTCACGAATAGGGTAGCACCCAAAATGGAACGGCAAACTTGTCATGATAATTATAGAAACGTAATGACGAGGTTCACTTGAAAGGAAATCTTTTACACAAATACATTTTACCAATACCAGAAGAGTTCTTTGGTCAACTAGTTTTTGTTTCCGGTTTTTAGGTTCCAGTTTGTGTCAACTTTATTGTCGGTGCCTGATAAATCGCCATGCCTGACCGTCATAGCATCACACTGTCATTAACGTATATCTTTGCTTAAGGTGCACCTGTAAAGTGTCTAACTCCACACAAATTAATTTGAGCTTCCACATTTCTCTTCTACCGTGTTGTTTGGCTTATGGTAAAGGAAAAATAGAATACGGTTAGAAAGAGGGGTAGTAGGGGTTTAGGGGATGGGGTTATTTCCTGGGGATTCTTTTCCGTTTTCCGTTTTGTTGTGCTTCGCCACTGTCTTGCAATTATCCAAACCTTTACACAATAAACTATATAGTATTGACCGAATGATCGCTACACCTGCATGCTTAGTCGTGGTTTTAATCCTCAATAGTGGCGAAGCACAAATGAAAGGTATATTTTAATACTCTTTTCCAACTCCCCCATTTAAAGCCACGGTCTCATCCAACCCACGTAGGCGTAGCGCACACGTAGGACAGTCCATTTTCATACGCGGCAATTTTCTCTACGTGGGCAAGCCTACGTCAGAGTGGTCACAACACCAGTCTGATCTACGTAGAAAGTGTGGAAGTGTGTGGGTAGTACATGGGTGCTTCGTGGGTGGCTCGCAAGTGCTACATGGGCAAGACAAGGGGGACAGTGTTGATCACGTGGGCAGTGCCTGTGTAGTACGTGGGTGCCACGTGGCGCAGCAGCAGCACCGCTTCCATGCCACGTATATAAACCCCTCACAAAAAGTGCCGCAATTCAAGTTTGAGCCTTTAGTCAAACCTGTCTAAAACGACCGCTCAAAGGAACCGGCGAAAAGTGGACGAAACAGACAGGTGGTCGCATTAGACAGGTTGGCGGCCATTTGGAATTTCTGGTCGCATATTGTGCCTATATGCACATGTGTTACTAATTGGCAGTTGTATCCCCACCTGCCCCCTCAACTACTCGACCCAACTAACTATTCTTTGTATCACTTTTATTTGCGAAAGATTATAATCATGTCAAACTAGCCATACTGTTTCTTCATCATGGGAAGTATCCTGTTCCGTGTTTTGATGTTGGGCCACCCTGTTTTTTATTATGTTATTCGTGTACATGCCTTTATCATATGCCCTTTGGCTTAGTTCAACTTATCCCTCTTCAAACTGTCTGCCTACAGGCAGTTTTACACTCATCATAATCAACTTTTCTCCAAAGTGATCTTTATAATTTATAAACCCCCCACAAAAAGTTTGGGAACTCAACTTTGATCGATTATATCTCTTCTATTATGAAATCATATTGGTTATAGTTGGTATCTAAATGATGTGTAATCCTCTTTAAAATGATACCATACTTGTAAGCATCATGAGTACGGGGTATGCGCAGTATATACGAAAATGGGGGAAGGTCAGAAGTGAAATGTCGCAAAATGCGCCAACAAACTTCCGTCGGAAGGTCTGACTCTAATATCACGGTTTTCTCAAGTTCAAATTCTTTCGACGATGAATAACTTAAACAATGAAGATATAATGTTTAATATGGTATCAGAAGAAGGCCTGTTCAAATATCTACCCAATGACACCTCACTTGTAATGATTCTGACATCCGGGTAGGTACAGTAAAGGTTAATATTGGGGAGGATCGACAGCGAAATGTTACAAAATGCATTTGATTGTGGGAAATTGAAGGCGTTGCATCCAAAAACTACTTTTTGTGGAGATATCTGAGTGCTTTACTTTACAGAATCATTATGAAGCTCATTATCATGTGAAAGTGTGTTAATTTTTCAATGAAATGATGCCCCATTCGTAATGGTTTTGTGAATGAGGTGTTGGCAGTTTCTCTGAATGTTTGGGACTCAAAATGACATGTTGCAAAGTGCGCCGTTTTGCCGTTTGATTGTGCTAGACATACCTACACAGTCAAAGAGGGCGCTAATATGCCAATTCTGGCCAATTTGCATAGGTTTAGGGAAATTTGATGTATTTCCATTACATCAAGTATAGAGTTTTCCTGTACTGAACACTCACATGCTGCATAATCATTCATTACAAATGAGATATCATATTAAAGAGAAATTAACGAGCTTTCCGATAGTGCAAAATGTAATGATGATAGAGTTATGATTAATAAAACAATATCTTACCGGAATCTTGAAACAAGAAGCCACAGTATTAAATTCATAGCAATAACGAGCCCCCATATCCGGTTTTCATGCACAAACCCCGGTAGCATAATTATTACAGGTGAGACATAATTTTAAGGAAAAATAAACATGCTTTCACATGATGCTAAATTTACTGATGATATGTAAGGCAAAACCAAAAACAAATCTTCTTTAATAGTCAATTTTCTATGCAACGCCTTCAATTTCACAAAATGAAATGCATTTTGCAACATTTCACTTTCGATCCTCCCCCATATTTAGCTGTACCATACTTAAACTGCTAATAAAATCGTTACAGACATAATCGTATTGAACAGCTAGGCAATTAGGCTTTACAATGATAAACGATTTGATAGGTTAAAATCATTTGAAAACGCTACAACCTTCGATACAACTTGAACATTAAACAAATACAACACACAAGTCAATTTTCCCAACTGAATACTCTTGGCCCATTTTGCGACATTTGACTTCAGACCGTCGACTAAAACACACTGCGTATTCCTCGATTTTAAATAAATGACAAATGATGTACCATTTTAAAGGGAAATAATCATGCAATGCAATGATATTAAAATAAAAAAATGAAAATTTACAATAAGAGTGATATAATCGATCAAAGTTGAGTTTCCGAACTTTTTTTTGAGGGGTTTACATATAACCCTTGTATCACTGGGTCAAAGAACATTTCACGCTTCTTCCTTCTTGGTCTTTTCCCCTTAGGTCTACATTATTACCTTACGATTTCCAAATTACCAAGCTAACTGGACCATTACTTGAACCATTTATAATCAAAATAACATTACTATTATACAGATTATAACTGGTGGTAGAATGAATATCACAGAATGTTCCTCTTCGATGGATTCGAAATAGCATTTCAAATCAAGTGGGAACATTTCATGATTTTGCCGACAACAAAGTTAACATCTTTTATTTTATATGACAAAGGTCATACTTTCAGCCTCTCTGAACTCGATTAGAAAATCTGGCTTTTCGAAGTGATATGTTGACATGTCGTTGTGACGTCATACTATAACCTCTCTATTTCTCTAATTATGACGTCATATACATTTATTCTGCAGTGCGCGCCATGCCGTGAACAGTGGATCACGTGACTGTCTCGAACCAATCAAGGATTTGCATTATTTTAAGTCAAATAAATGTTATCATGTTATAATGCTGAATTAAAAATTTAAAAATGATGCTATTGGTTCAGCGATGCTAGCAATCCATTTAATGGGATATAGTCACGATTGGTTAACTGATATCTGCTTAACTTATTGAATTGGTAAACCTCTTAAATTAACAAAATACCGTTCCTAATTTCACTAATTTTTAAAATGCTTGTATACTTATAATACCGGTCATGGTTCCAATAAAGTAGAGCGTAGATAACTTTTAATTATTACACATTATCACATAATGCTCATTTTGTTAAATTAAATCATTATTATCTCAATAACAACGTTCGAGTGCGAAAACATCTAAAGTATTATCAAACCCTCTATCAGTAGGAGTAATACATCTACGTATAAAATTCCCACTAAATTTGAACGAGAGTTAAGTCAATTCGAGCACATGCTATAGGTTATTAATACGCGTCAATTACTGTGTGACGTATTCTGCACGGACAATGGCATAGCCAGGAATATCTACAACAAAATACATGGTTTCAGTGGAAGCAACAAGAAATCATTGATATTTGTCTTTTGCCAACATGAGAAGTTAGAGTATGGTTATCATACAGGTGATGGCTAAGGAATGTGGGGGGAGGGGGGCATTTTCCCAACTTGCATCCCCTTGTACCTATTCAGAGTCGCGCTACAAAGCATAGCACGCTATAAAGAGAGTCTTAGATGTATATATTGCGAGCACACTTTGATTTGTTCACACGACACCTTATACAGCCGCACTCCACGTACCTAAATTAGAGACACACTTCATTCTGTTCGCCTGATCAGTACATGTCGGTAAGTTGTTTAAATTTCAAATATCGTTACTATTCATTTGATTGCATGATAATTGAATCAGCATAATGTAGACATAATCATATTATCTGAGCCAAATGTGGTATTGTAGTACACGTAAAACCTTAATTGTATAATCGCATTGTTGTATATAAACGAACGCACTAATTGTAATATAATTATAGTCATGAAGATGGTCATGGAGACGTTCATAAGTCCTCTGTTTTGTGTGATTTGTTATAGAAATAGTTTGTTTAGAAAATTCCTCTTCCTCTTCTTCTTTTCTTCTTCTTTTGTATTGTTCTTCTTATTTTCCTCCTTCTTTTTCATCCTCTTCTTTGTCTTTTTCTTTGTATTATACTTCTTCGTCTTTCCTTCATCTTCAATTCATTCTTATTCTTCGTCTTCTTTGCCTTCCTCTTCTTTTTCTTCTTCTTCTATTTGTTCTTCTCATTCTTTATATCATTTCCCTTATTCTTCTTGTTCTTTTTGTTCTTTTTGTTCTTGTTCTTCTTGTTCATGTTCTTGTTCTTATCCATTTATCTTCATCATCATCTTCTGCTTTTTGTTCTTCTTTTTGTTCTTCTTTTTGTTCTTCTTCTTCTTCTTCTTCTTCTTCTTCTTCTTCTTCTTCTTCTTCTTCTTCTTCTTCTTCTTCTTTATTTTCATATCATTCTTCATCTTCTGTTCCCGTATGTTGTTGCTATGTCATCATCATCATCATCATCATCATCATCATCATCATCATCATCATCATCATCATCATCATCCATTTATCTTCATCATCATCATCATCATCATCATCATCATCATCATCATCATCCATTTATCTTCATCATCATCTTCTTCTTTTTGTTCTTCTTTTTCTTCTCCTCCTGACTCCCCTTATTCTTATACCTCATCTGTTTATTTCTTCTGCACCTTCTTCAATTAGTTGACATAAAAAAAACGTTGAGAAATGTTGATTCATTATTTGTTCTTGTAATCATATATGTCCACTAAGAGATGTGTGAATGTTCCATGTTAAATTAATGTCATATGAATTAGTGAAGAGCACAAATGCAAATGACACGTCCGAAAACTTAAATCATGCATAATTATCTTTTAAACGAGAATTAAAGATACATTAAAACAAATATACGAATACAACAAATTATGGGATTTTTGTTGGAGATCTAAGTACTTGTTGGTTGTATTCTGATTTTTTACAATTATCCCTCCAACTTTCAAACTGGATGTACAGTGCATAGTAATATTGTGGTTTAGCGGATGCTATACTTGTTTGTTACATGTAAAAG
Source organism: Echinarachnius parma (assembly GCA_037951105.1). Lineage (NCBI taxonomy): Eukaryota > Metazoa > Echinodermata > Echinoidea > Clypeasteroida > Echinarachniidae > Echinarachnius > Echinarachnius parma. The sequence goes on from JBAMJV010005423.1 coordinate 248,048, forward strand.
AGATATCAGGACTATCATTTATTTATTTCCCCTATCGTTAGATTATTAAACATCTCCAAGATACCTGCTATACTAGCATCGCGAAAATCATTCGTACACCATGAAGTCCACTGCGTCAATTCCAGCACTTCTAATCTTCGTTGTATTCCGTGGTAAGTTTTCAGAAGGTCAATCCTGCATAACGTCTTACCAATACGAATACACTGTATCAAAAGTCACAAATGTGTTAGAACCACCTGTCTATTAAAACCCACTTGTTTTGGCCACCTAATGTGTATCCCTAAAGAGGGCAACATGTTATGAACTGTCTATGGAGATCCGCTGCGTACGGTTGCCACGTAAGTTAACGAGATGAATGGTGTTAAGATGTGAATGTCAGTTCAATTAAATGATCGTAAATACAACATCATGTTGTTGTCAAAATTGCCATGGAACGAGATGTCATTGATGGATAGTGAGTCACTGCATCGGATGTGCATTGTTCTCCTCCCTTTTCACGAATGAATTCTGTTGATTATATCTTCACGCAATGTCTTCTTGTGTAATAACATTTAAAATTCGTCAAATATAATGTTTGTACAATCGTATGAATCAAATGTCGAATGTATATCCAATTTGCCCTACGACTAAAATCTACCCTCCCCCTCCCGCCATCTTAATGGTGTCCTAACTGGGTGTTTCCTAAATATTATAAAGAAGCACATGTCTCTGTTTTCTTTTTTAAATCAAGGTAGTTCGTAATAACGTATCTAAGTTGGACTTAAACAGTATGGACAGCCATTTGTAGCATTGCAATAAGATAAATTCATTGGCAAACATGCATGTATTTTAGACTTTTCATAAATTATACATGGGGAACATGACATATCCTTGATACTAGAACAATATAATTATTTGAAACAACGTTGTATGAAACTAACGGCTTTTCATACTGTTTAAGTCAAACTCAGAGTTAAGTTCAACTTATGATCTTTTTTCAACATCCCCTGATCCCTGATAGCCAACTAGGCAACGTGTACAACTGGCTCCCCAGAAGTGTATTATTATATCGACTGTTTTCTCTGAGTAGTTTGGATTTAGCTTGAATAAACATAGTAATGATATTCCATGTTTGTGTTGGTGGTCCAGATACGCTTTGCTGTGAAGAACTAGCACACTCGTATTGCCGGAGCATCGTTGGACCAAGCGGGCAGCGTTTACAACTGGTTCCCAAACAGGGGAAGGTCTCGCCAGCCATGGACCGGGCTATTACGGGAATATCCGGTGCTCAGTCGGCGCTAGTCTGCTCTCTACCAGGTGAAACAATTATTTGCATAACTAGTCTTGTTCCATGTCAGTAATCAATTGTTACTCATTCTAGTTGTACATACATTCTAGAGAAAAGCTGAAATTCACATGAACATAATAATCATTATTCGCGTTCGCTTCGTGACATAACGGTTCTGTAGAAAATAGGGTTATTAGCTAATTGGGACTTGGACACTCTTCCTAAACAACTTGTACAGTGCGATGAAAATAGCAGTACAATAAATATATCATACAACGGCAACGCTTATTGTCAACTATGAATATTTCGTGAGCTATACACTGACTTATTTGACATAATCCGCATATCTGACTTACCGGTATCTCAAAAATACGTCAACATTTATGAAAGATATTGTATTTATATGGGCCAAATATGTTTTCTTATCAATGTAGGTGACACAAATAAACATAAACTCTACCTTTACAACCAGTAGGCCACTTTGTAGTGCCAATCAGCATAGCAATTGACATCTTGCTCCCCACATCTACAATGTATTGTAAATCGATGCACAAATATTCACCATCACTATCTTGACCATGACCACTTGCTCCATCGGCACACGTCCGACTATGATCTACCCCGCTTGTACCGGGCTGGAGGTGCTTAGGAACCGCTAAATCCACCACCATAGCCGCTGCAACCTCATCCTCCGTATCCATTTTATCCTCAAAACCACTACCCTGACAATATTCAGAGTCATCAATGTCTTCCGCGGATTCTCTCAGTATTAGTGCATGAGCACTAACTGTTTCTCTTGCCATTTTCCCCGCATTTTTTCACTTTTTCTCCAATCAAAATGCAAGAAAACTGTGTCTGCAATATCACAAGTCCGTATAAGGTCGTAACTGATCACCTGATCAAAAAAAAAAGGGGGGGGGGGGTCACATGTCGAGCTGAAAAGAAGTCACATAACGTGAGGCCTCTAAAGCGGCCTCTAGGGATATTTTACTTTCTCAGCGAGGCCGCAAAAGCGGCCTTCAGTGTTCAAAGGGTTGAAGGATAATACAAGTATTACTTTTGAAAAACACACATGTACAAACAAAACTTTATGTTTGATAATGGATCATTTGAATCATTCGAATTAGAATTGCTGATGTTTGAATTTTCTTCGCGCTAATAGAGAGATAGTTGCAAAACTTCAGAGCCTGTTATCTTATGCCAATGTAGAAACATATTTTTAATATAATTATTCATTATTATCTAAGCATGATTTCCGTCGAGATTGTCTTAAATTTCCCGATGTCGTTATAACATAGTAAACAAATATACCATGCACTGAGAGCCTCTAGTTGAAATTATGGATTCCGAGGTGACAGGGTCGTAGACCCGAAGAACATGTGGCTCGAAATAGTGCATGATATAATTTGTTTTATATCCTACGCATAATCATAATCATCGCAAAACAAATGATTTAAATTCAATTGAAGACAAATATAAAGAAAAACTAAACATTGATCCTGGAACCATCACTGCACTGACTGTGTTCTGTTTGTGACACTGACCCCCTTTGCGCAATAGTCATAGCGCAGAGCGCGTATTGTGCTATCTTTCCCAGGGGGGTGTCACTGCTGCCATAGTGCCGCGATTTTTGGTCACCGGAAGGGACTACTACTGGTTGCATTATGGGCTACTTGGGAACTACAGTTAACCAATCACAGAGTAGTTCAAACGCGTCATCACGGGATCGAGGTCAATAAAACAAGTTCATATGCATACGTCACAATGGCTCCCATTGTTCTCATATTGGCGTGATGAAATCTAGGACAGTGCACAGGAAAATAGGCGCGATAGTCTACGCACAGCATAGCATGATGATTGGTCAAGTATTTATAGGTCTCTACGCGATGACGTAAAGAAGTAGTCCACGGGAGCTTCAAAAATCGTGTCACTCCGCCATCTTGCCCATGTACAAAGTCTATGGGACACGTGACTTGCGCGCGTTAAGTGAGCCTTCTAGTTATAAACGGGTTGGTTTGTTTATTTATACTTCTATGATCTTTCCGTTCATGGTTACGCGCCTTAACAACTAATGCGCACCCAAATGCAAAACGCGCGCATCAAAGTGAATAATTAACCTGCTTTACATACTACACACGTGTAATTGTATGGAGAAAATACATAACACATACAGCTAGTGCAGTGCACACCGTGGCCGATTGTTAAATGACGAATTAGTGTCACGACCACAGAAGGACAACGGTGCACAATGTGCACCATTGTCGTAATTGTTAAATTCGAATACCGCTACGTTATACATGAAATGCATCTCTAGAATATTCTTTGGAACTTATTGATATTTACGGGTGAAAATATGCTGTATTTCTTTTTTTTAACTCTTTGAGAAATCTCGTCGAAAATCTTTCGCAAGCTAAAACAAGACCTCTACTCACAGGGACGTTTTGTAACACGCATCTCTATGGGCTCAATATGATCACCCGGCGTCTATGACGTCATTCATGGAATAGCATTTACTATACCATGAATGACGTCACGCATAGCACATTTTTCTCCATGGGCATTACTATGTTTGGTCACATGACGCTATGTAGAACAATCACTGAGCAGGATTTCATTCATGTAGGATATAACAACAAATAGGTTAGATATATCGTTTATTTGGCTATTGGAATAAAGCGAGTCACGGTAAAAAGTTATTAACCTAATATCCGTATCCGTTTAGAAGCGAAACCTTATCTGCAATTGTAATAACCTTTCTTCTCCCTTTCTTTCTGCCTTTTTGACACAGATTGTAGAAGCAATCCCTGCAAGAACAACGCTACGTGTGGGGAAACACTGTCTGGCTACAAGTGTGATTGCACGAATCAATTTGCCGGAGACAATTGTGATTGGCCCAAAGGTAAGTGCACTTCAAAATGGCGGCAACGTGAAAAATATGAAGATAACTTTTGCGTTTTTTGATGTGTTAAGAAGGCAGACCTAATACTAATGTCAAGCTGGACAGTGTGCTTCGATAACGTGCACAGGCTCGTAGTCATACCATGTTTATTCAGCACGTGCAGTAAATTGTTAAAAAGGAGCTTCCCTCCATACATACTCGATACCTTAATATAACCTATATAAATATATATATTACTTGAATTGAGTAGGGCATACGTCTGTTCAAGTATTTCTTTGGGATTATGGCAAAATGCCTCAGCCTGACCATTCCACTGCCAAAAATGTGCCTGTATGACTATTGACTATTTTGTTGGTTGGTATGTGTGTACAGATTTGCAGACGTGCCCAGACGGTTGGGTTCTTGGTTTCCCGGGAAAGTGCTACCTCTTCACCCGCTTGAGGAAAATCGGGACCACAGCGCTAGGCTACTGTGACAATCTGCCTCATGTTATCTACGCGGGAAAAGCTCTCTCCCCATCCCTGCTGCAGGTGGACAGTCTCAACGAGACGGACATTATCGATGGCTTGGGGATTCCTGGGTCTTACTGGATCAACTGCGTTAGGATAGATGGAACGCTGTTCTGCAAGAGGGACAGGACCGGAACAAGTCTGAGTGATTTCAGAAGTGAGTATCGGCTTAATAATGTGCTTCATTATACATCATCATGATCATAGGCGAAATACACAAGCAACTGGTAGGACTTTTACTGTTGGCCTGACTGCAATAATGGGCCGTTCGTGGACGGGGCTAAGGGTCGTTGCAGCCCTCTCGTAAGATCTTATAACTCAAATATTTTGGGAAAACGTCAACGCATTTTTGAACGAATTTTCATAATACAGCCACGTTTGCATTTGTTAGTGCATGCATGAACACAAGCGGGTAACGAAACTGGTTATGTTGAGTGTGATGCTTTGCAAGCAGTGGCGTAGCTACGGGGGGTGGGGGGCACGGGGGGGGGGCACGGGCCCCCCAATAATTTCGAAAAAACAATAAAAAACATAAGGGGACACTTTTTGAAAAAACAAAGAAATACATAAGGTGTGCCCCCCCAATAATTTTCGTGCCCCCCCAATCAGTCCGACCACGCTACGCCACTGTTTGCAAGCATTTCCTAAGGCACACTTATATGACGTTTAATGCAGTACGATTGACAAACATGGCAGCCTCCATGCAGTGTACATGTCAAAACTGCTTAAAGCGACAGTGATGCAAGTATCAGTTACATTAAGCAAACATGTCAATGTTTGGTTTCCCTATAACCTTGACCATATCTCGAAAAATAGGCATTTTTGTTTGATTTGCATTTGGGGTTTTTCAGGTCAACATTTTCATCGGGCCAACTTTCAGAAGAGCTCGAGTTTCAGTTGTTGAGATATCAGGGGCCCTCTGCACCCAATTGCATAACTTTCCTGGTATTTTAAACGGCAAAAGGGTGTACCTATTCGAACTGCCTATGAAAATATATATATTGAATTGTTTGTTTCGTGAATGACTGATTGGTTATCACACCTGATTTAATCACTGCAGTAGTGTAGCATGAATAGTGAGATGTTTTTGGTTGCATTGACAATTCTGCTCTCCGATTATGTTTTGTTTTTGTTCCAGATTGGTTCGATGGAGAACCAAACGGAATCCGCCGCGGCGACCACTGCACCGAGATGGCCGCACGATTGCAATGGAAATGGAACGACATAAGTTGTAACGAGTATCGTCAGATTGTGTGCCAGATTGGCATAGAATAGCCGTCCATTAAGTCGGCAGATATCTGCGGCTGTTCCCTTTACACATTATAAAACCTCTGATCGCCACTTTACAATGACATGGCATGCAGTTATTCTCGACAGGTCGTTTGGACGTAGATCTACCGTCCACACTTTTTGACACGTCATTGGTATTATAGCCATTCGGCCAACATCATCTTTGTGTCACTCAGTTGTATTTGTTTCAATTAATTTATAGTCAAATTTGATTGACTACCCTAACTTTATAACACGATAGTAACTGAATATTTACGTGCTATGACCAACATTATAACGGCGTCATTATTACTGCTTTCAAATACTTGTTTTGCGATTTCATTTTGTGTGAAATGAATGACGTTAATTTAATAAGTCATTATGATGTTTGACAAAGACTAGTTGGTTGGCATCAATTTGTGTAACGTCTACAAGACGTAATTAGGACGTCATTTTAATACAATGGTTGTGTTCCGTAAATATTTATCATATGGACAACATCGTTATGACATTTTGCAAACACCATATTTATTTAGTAGTTTTACTTGTCTGGACGACGCTGTTACCACATAATTTTGACGTATTTGAGGTACAATTTCTTGATATGACACCGTTATGGATGACGTTATTACGACATAATTACGACGTCTTAAGAGACAAAATTTCGGCGATTACAATGTGCAAAGTATGGACGACATCCTTCATGACATCTTGCAAAGATTATGTATTACTATTATTTGTTTGCCGTATGAACGGCAACATTACGACGTTTGCGATAAGTTTTGTTGTTGCATGGGCGACCTTATTACAAAGTCATTATAACTTGTTTGTCATAATCGTTTTCGTATGGACGATTATTTTACGACCTTTTTAGTTTTAATATTTAATATTTCATTTTAATGAACGACATTATCACCACAACTCTTTCATGCCTTTAAAGTACATTTTGTAATTCTTTTTTGCATGTATGTACGAAGTAAAGAATACGTCATTATGACATGTTACAATCATATCTGTATCATTTTTGTACTGTATGGGTGAGGTATGGGTGAGGTTATTTCACCGTCATATTGTCATCTTAAAATACAATGTTTTCGTCATTTCTTTTCATTGAATGGGTGACATAATGCGCGTTAATGACGTCATTCACATTTTAAGTACTGTTATTGATGTTTGATGTATATACGCCTTTATTACGACGCCATTATATTATGACATTTTATACGACCCTTTTACGTATTATGACTTGTACCGTATGGATAACATCAATACGACGAATAATAACATACTACTTCATGCTTTTATTTTGTTCGTATTGACGACACAATTACGACGTCCATAAGACGTCTTTCAAAGACAATGTTTTTTCAGTAATTGTTGGTCTATGGACAACATCATAACGACTTCTCGATAAAATTGTCACAGTTGTTGCTATCATAAACTGTGATGTATAGGCGTCGCTATTACAATCTCACTATGACCTTCTCTAAATGCAATATTGCCATTATAAGTTGTGCAGTATAGACCACATTGTTGCACCGTACTTATTACCTTTTTCAAATAACATTTCTTAATAATTGTTTTGTTTTCTGCACGACACTAAAACGACGCGCAAGACGTGCAAGTAATATACATTCCCAGTGCAAAGCAAATATGTGTGTCATTATTTTTTGTCGCAAGGGGTACATTGTTACAAGTTATTTAGGATGTATTTTAGAGACTATTACCATTTATTTTGTCGTTAATACGACGTTATTGCAACGTCATTATGACGTCTCTCAAATATATTTTCTTTGACATTAATGTTATGTCATATGGACGGCCTTATGACAACGTAATTATTAAGTTTTCAAAGATTATTGTTGTTAGCCTATGTACTACATTATCACGACATTATTGTGGCGTAATCAATACTCCTTTTGTCATCATAAGTATTGTCGTAAGGAAGACGCTATTAAGTCATTACTATGACCTTTTTTCAAACCGAAATAATTATGTGTTGACATTAATGTGTTGTCATAACAGCTCGTTATTCCAAAGGTTCGTTATTCCGAAGATTCGGTTATTCCGAAAGAACGTTATTTCGAAGGTTTGTTATCCGAAACGGAAATCGGCTTCCTCAACTTCGTTAATCCGAAAAGTTCAAACCTAACCCCATATCATGTTCGGATTAACTCCCAGCGTGTCAAGGCTGTGCATGCACGCAAAATGGAGTAGTTGACCGTGCCCATTGTGGTGGCAAATCGTAAACATAAGTGGCTCAATGGCTCAACGCCCCCTTATCTGCAGCATTGGGTATTTGCTTTTAAATAATACATCACTTTCAAAGCCCCTTCCAATTAATGTGGCAGGCTTTTGGTTAACCCATATTCCGATCAGATATATTCCTTGATATTACAGCCGTTTCTAAACCCGTTTGGATCAAATACAATTATTCTGTCATAAAAATCGTTCTTTAAATAATGTGAAAAGGGGTATAAAGTCGCCATTCCCGACTTGTAAAGCAATGGTGATTATTACTACGATGATACTTCTCACAATGTCTTTAACATTTTGTTATCATGGCAATTGTAAGTAAGTCCTGTGTGGCAAAGCGCCCCTGAACTATAATTTAATATTTATTTTACTATCCTGACACTATATCCTCTTTGTTATACACGGTAAATCAGATTTGGAAATGGATAATATACGCGGATTTTTTCCGCGATCCTTCTGAACAATATGTGTTAATAACTAATGCTTTGATTTCCACAATGCTCAGTCTATCAGAACACCTGCGAAGCTCAGTATCGTTATGGAATATGCATCACCTTCCCTTGTAAACAGAAACTGTTTGTAGTTAAAAGTCATTTAGTTTCTGACATAATAATATCGATGTTTGACAACGTACGAGAAGTAAACTCAAAGCTAGTCAATGGAGTCAGGCAGTTACTGCCAAGCTTGGATAGCAAAGTAATGAGTAAATAGTGACATAGGTAAATATTAAAGTGCAAGATACGTAAAAAGAAAGAGACTTGTCTCGTTCCTAGGTGGTCGACTCGTACACGTAATTAGCAGATCGCATTAACATGCGATAATTAACACCGGTTCGATCGTAATGAGTCTTGTCTCTAACCCTGTGTCCACACCGCACATGTTTACATGAAGAGTCTGGGGTATACAACCCACGTTCATCATTGATAAACACCGACTTTCGACTTGTCTCTGGGCTCTAAGCCTGCGTTCACACAGCACTGCAGCACGTGTTTAATCCAGAGTCTCAGGTATACAAGCCGCGTTCATCTGTAACAAACCACGACTTTCGACTTTTCTCTAACCTTGCATTCTTGCGTCCACATACCATGTGTTGAATCATGGGTCTAGTGTACACTCTTAAAAGAATTGGGCAAAATTGAACAGTATGTTGTCCAAGCACTGGGCAACACACTGTCCACACAACTATTAGTTAAAACTGCCCAATTGGCTCAATTGGGTCATAGTAGCCCAGAACTATGAATCTTTTTAACCAACCAACAATTACCCAACTAAATTTACCCAACATTTTAAGAGTGTACAATTTGATGCCACAGCTGTGAAAAATCTCCGACTTTCGACTTCCGTGTGGCCCCAATGAAACTTCAATAGCGATCATGGCAATGATGAGGAGAACGCGATGTGGTAACGCACATCAATCACCGTTTCATATGAATTACCATGGTTGGGTTACTATGGAATCGTTATCATAAGCATTGCAATGACAAGAGGCCTTGCAAAGTATGGTTAACAATTCGAACATTCAAATAAGATTTTGAAGTTGGTGGGAGGGTCCAGGGCCATTTGAACTCCGCCCCCCCCCCCCCCCCCCCCCCCCTCCAAATAAGATTTAGTGTCAAATACTGCACTTTACTCGTCTCAAATCATACAATTACTTTTAACAAGTCATACCATGATTAACATTTTATGTCCGTGTCGAAGATGGATTTCCAAACAAAAAGTTTGGATGGGGAAGTTAGTGGGTGGAGTGAGCTCTATACAAATTTGTTTAGGAATTTAGTTTGTTTTAACTTTGCAAGGCCCTAACTACATGTATATATTTGTGTGTTACATGTATAATATGATAGTTTAGTATAACGTCATATTAAACACCAACCTTGTTAGTATCATTCCGGTTTACAATATTGTATAAGTTGTAAGAAGCTTTTTTTTCCAAACATGAATCCTGAGGAAAGTATTAATGAGTAACCAATAACAAAACTGTGTGTTCTATGAACTTAACAATTCGTTCATCTGTTCATGCTATTCTTATTTTAAATATAAACTATATTAAGTTTGTAACAGGTAATGCAGGTATTTATTGCATGTAATCTAAATCTACTGTATTCAATATCAATTTAACACATTGATGTTCACTTGATTTGTATTTTTGTTTTGGTCTGATTGGTGTAGCTATGGTGATTTAAATGGCATGCTAATAAATGGATGATACCTTTAGCCTAAATGGACCGTTTGGTCTGTCTGCCGTCAGCTGATGTACGGTATGTGATTGTATTGGCCATAGTTCCTTATAAAGGAGAATGTCCTCACCTACAATTTACTTTTTAGTTAGTTCTCTACACATTAAAACAACGTTTGCCCTCTGAGCAAAGGAATAGCATAATTCAAAGTATTGGCGAAATAATTCCATTCATTAGGTAAAGCATGGCGGCTGCTTATAGTGGACAATGTTTGTGTTTACAGTCCTGGGGTCGTCACTATGTACAGGTTTAAGGTTATCCTGTTCCGGCTCCGTGTCGTTCCGTTAGTTTTACATATTTGTTGTTACAAATCCAAAATAGTATAATAAACAAAATTGTAATATCAGAACTTCTGTTTTATTGTCAATTAACAATATTTCAACATTAACCATTTAAAAGGAACACACAGGGCTTGTAATACTTGTTTGGCATTACCAACACTGATTGGAAATGTGTTAATTTGAATACATAATCAGTTGCAAACCCTACATAACGATGATTATACGCCGTACAGTCATTTTCAAGAAGTGCAGAAAACAATACATCGTCAACATAGAGTGTGTCTATAGATAGAAAGCGACCCTTACGACTAAGTTATGAACAATATTCATACGACTTAGCACGATAATAAGTGTTCCGTTTTCTCGACTATTTTCTAGAGGTTCAACACATGCTATTAACGCAACATGCCCCTACAGATCTTATGTATGGAGTTCTACATTATTTTAAAGGTGAAATCATAGAGAATTCATAATGCTAACACTTTAAATGTTTATATTTCCGACCAAATATCCAAAGTGTTAGAGAAGGAAGTAACATTATGTTACTTAATGTAAATATGTATTTGTTTGTATAAAACAAACCTTAACTTGAAGCCTGCAGCAGACGATATTTAGGAAAACTGTAATATTCAGGCTAATATAATTTCCAAGTCGTGAAAACCATGCACTCTTCGGATAAAACCACATGCCACATGACATTCTGCGAAATTGATTTAGAGCTGTTGCACAGACAGACACATACACTCATATTTGCAATAAATATGTGATCGTTTGCTTAAAGTTTCCTTTATGTTTGAATGGTATTTTAAATAATTGTGAGATCTAATCTGTTTGTCATTTTTGTTTTCAAAACTCAGTACAATATTTGAAACTCACTGTTTAGCTAATTTTGTGGTTCGGTTTAAAACATTACTAAATATTGCGTCATTACTAATTTGTTTCTGTTTTGATTGTAATAAACTTGTTGTTTACTCTTTTTTTTTTAAATGCTGTACAAATAATAATTGTGTTTAATTATTCCTATATCTCTTATCGTTCTCATTCAATGTCATGTATTTATGCAATGAGATATTAATATGCATATTGGTATTTTAGGGATAGTACAATTTTGATCAACATAATGTAAGTAACCAAAACTTTGTCAGTTATCATTACAAACTATCAGTGAAAATCAAATAATATTTGAATGGTAGACAAACATATAAACGGTTACATTACAGTGTTGCTTTCATCAGCACAGAGGGCACCCTCCTGACGTATCAAGCTTCAACCTTTGTAATATATCAATATTTTAATATATATTTAATAAAGAAATCATCAAAAGGAGAAATAAAAATATGTTTGTATATCTAAAAAACGGTAGGATTTTGTAAACATGTTCTTAAATCATTAATACAAAATTAGTCCCCATTATTTACTAAAAATCGGATATGCTTATCGTATATGTATTTCAGCTGTTTCTGTATCAAGTTTGATCGGACAAAGTTGATTGCGTTGTTCAAAATTAATACAAAATATAATAATAATAACAAAATAAAATGTATTTAAACAAAACACATTATTGAAGCGTCCTCGTACGAAAAGTGATCTATCCCTTTACGATATAAAACATTTTTGTTTCCATAACCACTGTAATTTAAACAGTACATTTCAGTTATTCAAATCATTATTATACCTTGTCTTTTTCTTTACCTTGGTGTATATTGTGAATATTGTGCAGATTAAAAAAATAAATGTTGTGAAGATTGAAAGTGATCATGTATGTACATGCGTTATCTGTATTACATTCATTAGATGTTAACTGGCGGGCGAGGGAACTTCCCGACATGTTTCTCTCCCAAACATTTGACATGCTGTAGGGGAAAATTCCAGAGTCAAAGTCGAGTGATTTATTTTCTTTACGAAAAAAACATCTCAAATCCAGGTGGCACATGTCATGATGTTAACTACAAAAATATGTAACATAAACTGGGTTCCAAAAGAAACTTATCACGTTTTCAGAGCGACGCTCACTAAAATCTATAGCATCAAATTGAATTAAATTTAGACACAGATACGCTATCACTGTCATAATGAAGCATATCTTAAAAACTAAAAGTTTCCTTTTGCCAAAAAGGAGAAAATGTGATTGAATAACTATAGGTCACTTTTGAAAAATCACAGAAACTGCTCGCTGCGAACCTCCACGAAAGGCTGTCTATTCAGAACTTTCAATAGCTATTCAGTCAACTTCAAAGCGGATTATGTAACCACTAGACTGGCTATTGTCCGTACCGAGCTCTGTGTCCGAAAGGCAAGCAGTTTCTGTGATTTTTGAAAAATGACCTCTTGCGATTTCACCTTATTTTATTCTTTGTTAACTAAAGCAAACACTTTTTTTTAGATGAGCTTGCTAAGGGATATTGTAGCTAGTCTATTCCCAATTATGAGTAATTGTTATGATTTGGATTTTAATGTGTGTCGCTCTGAAAAGCTGATAAGTTTCTTTTGGAACCCAGTTTATAAGACTAATTGTAATTTCAAAAAATTGAGATTTACTTTTGAATATGGGCTCAAATGTAGTGATATTGTAAATGTAATGATAGTGCCTCCATACGCAAACACGTCGTTTATACTTTTATAGCATGTTTGCATAAACTCTTATTACAATATATACCATAATATGGTAAGTCAGAATGGAACATTGTAAATAATAGAGTGTATCGTGGTGATGATGGTGATGATGATTATGAGATCGGTGATATAAATCAAAGTTAACGTTGTGTATTATCGTTTTAAATAATACATGTATATTCACGTGTTGATGTAGGGCTTCATTAACCCATATAACATGTATAAGGCCGGGTTTACCGTAAGGCCTCATCTCCGCAATGTTATAGAGAATTGCTAGGGAACACGTACATATGAGGCCGCGCCGCTTGGTGACTATTTTCTTTATGTCTTTTGAGTCGCGGCGATCGACCGTTTCACGGCCGAGATCTTACCCTCCCCCCTCCACCCTCCCCCCACCAACCACCCCCGAACGTAGAAATATCTCAAACAGCCTTTCAAGGGTTAAGGTTAATTTAGCTCCATTGTCATGCTGTCAAAGTATGGTCACCTTTGACATCCACACATTATTGTGCTTCGCGAACCAAACACGAACTTATTAAATTTGGACAACTCATCAACCGAGATTGTTACGTGGCTATGGACCCGGTCACATATTACCGGATAGCGTAAACAGATACCCGACGAATACAATACTTGGGGAATCAAATTTTCCGGCGGTGAAAGTCGTCTTCTTTGTATTTTGACAAAACATTCCACCGCATAGAACAACATACATCGCCTGACAAGGTACAGACCAACAACGCATTCGAACTGAGACAAATATATATAAGTACTCTTAGTCATGCATATTGTACGCTTTCCGGTGATATGTGACTGTGTCATCTTGTCAAATGTAATGAACTTTCGCTCAGGGGTTTGAAGGATCTTAAATATAATATCTGATAACGCTACTAATACAATGCGAAAATACGAAACGCTCATTTGATGCTTTTCTGTGATACGATAATATATTGTATATACTGACTGACATGACTGAGTGACGTGTAAAAAGTCCGTGTTGAAAAAATACGAACAAGTTCCGAGTATTAAGACAAAAATGCAAGGTATTATTAGCTTAAAGTGAGACCTGTAAAGTGTCTAACTCCACGAAAATTACGTGGAGCTTCCTTGTTTCTCTTCTACCGTGTTGTTTAGCTTACGGTAAGAAAAGAATACGATAGGGTTTAATTTTTTTCAAATGCCCCTTTAGTATGACGATAGCTATCATCCAGCTCAAAAGCGTTAACAAACGGTCATAAACCTCATAAACGTCCGTTGTAAAAGCTGACGCATATTTTCGCTTTTTTTAACCAGGAAAGCAGTGTTTTTTTTTTTCAATGAAACTTTCACACGTCATTTGGACATGTCTTACAATGATTTTGGTACAGGATTGAAGTCTCAAATGTCATTTTGGGCAATATCTGACACTTTACAGGCCTCACTTTCAACATAATTATGCATTCAGTTCAAACACTCCTAAGGTAGAAAAGTAAGAAAAGGTAAACAAGTAAGAAAATAAAACAAAATATAAAATAATACTATTAATAATGAATCAATAAAACAAATATACAAACACACAATTACAAAGACTATATATAATTCATATTACATGGCGAATATTCGCAAGCGAATTTTTAAAATTATAACATTATAAAAAGTTAACATTATAATACGCGAGTTAGTAGCCATTGCCATTTTTCCTCTACACGGTAAGATCTTTAAATTTCAAAAATATGTTTTATTTGAATGAATCAATAAAACAAATATACAAACACACAATTACAAAGACAATATAAACAAAAATCACCCATAATGGGTTTCTTGTTTGCTAGGTTAAAAGTTGACATGTCATCTGAAGAAGAAAAAAAAAAATATACAAAATGTGCATTTGATTCAGGTGCTTCGTTGTCATGCTTACAAACCATTCATTTTTATTTCACAATTTCAAAAAGGCAGTTGACAAGTCCATATCAATTAGACGTTCATTTCAAGACAGCGTAGCAGGAACGAGATTCGAGACGGTATTATCATCAGTTCGACAATGAAACATTAAAGGGATCTAGTAACTTTGTTGACATGTGCAAAAAGTGATGAATGGTTGATGCAATGTATATTTTTGTTATCTCATATGTCCACAGGGTATTGTGTGAAAATTTCAAGTCAAATGGACATTGTATGGCCAAGTAATGAGCGAAAAAGCAAAGTGATATTCAATAACTCACTGCACTCACTTTGTACACAGAGGAAAAACTCGCCCGGAGTTTTTCTTATCTGAATACTTCAATCATACATATCTTTGTAACGAAAGGGAAATTTGAAAAACCGAAACCTGTCCCGTGATTTTATTGTTAATACGAATACAACAAGATATAAGGGAACCGCTAGAATTAGAATTTTATTTTAAGGATTTGGGCAATGTTACTAAGTCCCTTTAAGGTCATACGCTCATTAACTTGACAAGTACTGTTGCTTCCTCTCATCATATATGTATGTCATTGACAGCAAGGTAGTATGGACGGACATATTGGGGGTTTGGGTGGGAACTGGGAGGGGGGGGGGGGGGGGGGGTGGGGGCTCACAATCATTCCATATACTTTTTGGGGAATGGCTCGTACAAGGCAAGGGGATATGACACGTTTCTTCCCTCCTATTTATGTGACGAAAACAATAACAAACATAAACAATTGCAACAACAAAAACACGGTTCCCCCCCAAAGGGTTACCTCGCTACACCAACGTAGCCAAGGATACAATGTTCCTTCTTGTGGGTGTTTGCATTGTGTGTGTCAATATCGGTTTGTCAACCTGTCTTCTTCCAAACGGATTGTTTGGCTTGCATCCTCAGAGATAGAAGCCGGTAAGAAAGATTAATTCATCTGCACCGCTATACCGAACTCAGACGCATACTGGCTAAGCAAGGGTGAACGGGCATATTATCTTTAAATTGTTGGTAAGTTAATCAACCATCTTTAACTAGTTTGTTTATGACTTGTTACAAACTCATGTTAACATTTTGTTGACAATTTTGAAATTCCCATATACTTTATACATAGCCCACCCGGTTCCCGTAAGCAATGGGTTAATACATTATTATATAGAATGACATCTAGTAAGAATGGACTACATTCAGAGAACGTTGTTTACATAATGTTTCATGTCATGTTGGTTGAGCATAACTCCGTCGTTGTGGTGAGTGGGAACATACTTTTTGTTATTCCTTTGACATTGGAAACAGAATTTGAAAATTACTCTTGAGGTCGGTTAATAAAACAATTTAATCAGATACGACTTCTGGGCCCTGTTGTCAAAATCGTTATAATCGATTGTAAAGTTTTTAAAAGTAAAAGACCGTACAAGCGACTGAGTCAGCAAATCTGACTCAACTTTGCATATTCCTTGACGTTTTCCACTATATCCGCAACAAGGCCCTATTTATCTGTCAAATAGAATCAGTATAACACATGACATAATAACATGTTCATTTTCGTTTACTGCCGCTTAACTCCTCCTCAGATACGTGGTTACTGGCTGTCTTGCATCATAGCACACATTCCTGCACCATGAATCTCCCAGTGTCGATTCGCGCCTTTCTCATTTTCGCCATACTCCGTGGTAAGTTATCTTATAACAGCCAACGAGCAGTATTGGGTAAGTTTCGGAAATCAACTTTATTTCCCAAACTAAAAAATCAACATGGTTGAAATACAAGAGGTGGTATATAGTACAATCTAAACCATACTATCGTGAAATGCACACAATAAGGAAATTCCATACTTCGCCGTTGAAATCCAAAATGTCCCATTTTTCTATCCGTCCCACCTGCATGGTTTCCCATAGCCACCCGTTGTTTGCACATAATGCGCATGCGCACCCAGTGTTCGGATGCGGGACATTTTAAAACCCGTTCCACTTGTTTAAACAGTAAACCAAACGGTACAATTGGATAATGTGGAAGCTCAAAAAGACGTTGTGTGAATTTGACATAAGTTATCTATGTTTAGGGAACGCGTCAAAATCTATAGCGTAAGGCAGCGGGAACATGCAGTGGTTGGTCCATGGGCGAACGATATGCGATATGCGCTCTACTGAATGTGTTTCCTCGCGCGCGATGACAAAACATGCGCACTCAGCGCGCACTAGCTTTGAATTGAATTGAATTGAATTGAATTTTATTAACCACTTTCATAAAAACATGAAAATACAATATATACACAAGTACAATTTACATGAATCATTACAATAATAAGTACAAGGTAAGTTGGATAACAAACAAACAAATAACAAAAAACAAGAAGAAGAGAAGAGAGAGAGAGAAGATAAGAATTATGAAGTGGAAGGATCATCAGGAAAGTTACAGAGGACTTATGAATAGATGACCCTAGAACATTACAATAGGAACAGAGTAAAAGGATACCTAAAAAGGATAACAGAAGAGAGGGCTGTTGCATTTAATACATTTTCTATTTTCTTTTAAAAGTGATTAATGTTGCACACTGTTTAATGGCATTGGCAAGTTTGTTCCACAATAAGGGTCCTTTATAACAAATATAGAATTTAAAAAAGATTTACGTCCATATATTAATCGAGTGTCAGAGGCAAATCTCGTATTATACTGATGCACATCACTATTGAACTGAAACATATTATTAAAAGTCATAGGTAATACATTAAGATAATAAGAGTACATAAACACACCAAGCTGAAATTCATGTAAAAGACATATAGGTAATATATTCAAAGTTAAAAATAGAGGTCTAGAATGACTTAAGAAAGGCTTATGACAAATTATACGTACTGCTCTTTTTTGTAAGAATGAATGAATAACTACCAATGTGTTCAAAGATAACAATATAACAATCATACATGAATATAAGAAATGTTGACAGACAAACAAATTGGTAAAAGGACCCTACAGAAATAGCAACTATTGCTAGTGGGGCGTAGGACCCTATGTACATGAATAGATGATAATGCTTACATTTGACTAAGGCAAGATTAAATAACATTCTACACTAAGTATTTACAATAGTGGACATTCACTCACTAATAACAACTAAACTATAAGATTATATACAACATGTATAATCTTTTAAAGAGAATAAAAAGTGCTTTATGGTTGGTAGCAATTCACAAAGCACTATAAGACATATTGACTTAATAAATACTTGTTTACATTTATCTTAATAAGGTTGAGTCTATCAAGTCTCCGTATCTCTAAAGGCATACTATTCCAAATATCTGATCCCTGAAACAAGATTGAAGTTTTGCCATGCTCTGTTCTCACCCTAGGCTTAACCAAAATATTTCCATCCTTTTGTCTTGTACTATAAGAGTTTTCCAAAAAAGTATAATATTCAAACACTGAGTGTGGTAAGTGTTCATGAGTTAACTTAAAAATATAAATTGTTCCCAACAACTTATACAGTTTATACACATCCAATATACCTAATGAATAAAAAAATGAAGATGATGAGGCCATTATATTATTAAAAGTAATTGCTCTCAAAGACATTTTTTGTAAAATCAATATCTTATTCATTAACATCAAAGGTGCACTTCCCCAGACTTCAAGGCCGTAAGATAAATGTGACTGAATAAACGAATAATATAATAATACAAGGACTCGTTTCGGAACAAAGTGTCGTAGTCTATACAAAATTCCAATTTTCCTACGAAGTACAGAGCATAAATTATGTATTTGTTCATTCCAACTCAAATGCCTATCAATATATATTCCAACAAAAAGAGATACTTGTACTTCATTCAATAACTCATTCTTAAATTTTACAACTCCAACAATACGACACTCTTTTCTCTTTGGCTTAATAATCATAAAATTTGTTTTCTTTATATTAATAGTAATCTTATTCGCATCACACCACTGATCAATATGTTTTAGGTTATCAGTTATTGCCAATAAATTAATATATGTTTGATTAGGTAAAAAAAGAATGAAAGATATTAGAGTCATCAGCAAAGAGTCGAAAATTAAAGTAGTCTGATGATCTAGGTAAGTCATTAATATATATCAGAAAAAGTGTAGGACCTAGAACAGATCCCTGGGGCACCCCACATTTAATTAAAGACATGGCAGAAGTTGAACCATTATGATGAACAAACTGACGACGGTCACTCAAATAATCATGAAACCAATTCAATTGAGATAGATACGATCTAATAAATATTTATTGCATGATCCCCAAATAATGTTACAATATGTTAAATATGGCAAGATCATTGTATTATACAATAATAACAAAACAGTTTGTGGCAAAGTGTCTTGAAGCTTACCCATGATTCCTATCATTTTCGAAATTTTACATAAAATATCACAAACATGACTCCTCCATTTCAAATCTCTATCAATAATAACGCCTAAAAACTTTGTTGAATCAGTTTGCTGTATTTCTTTATCATCCATATATATATTTGTTTTATCAATATTTTCTTGATTAGCATTAAAGGCCATAATGTGAGTTTTCTCATAATTCAATTGTAATATATTTGTCTCACAAACCACTCACAAACCTTACGGAGTTCAATATTTAGAGTCTCCATCAAATAACCTTGATCTTTATGTTGATAACAGATATTTGTGTCATCTGCAAACAATAAAAAGTGTAATAATGGAGAAACTAAATGCAAATCATTAATGTATATCAATAATAAAAGGGTCCCCAGGTTAGCGGGGGCCCAGGCCTTCCAATATGGCTGAATTACGTAGCCGTTATCTAGCGCGAGTAAAACAAACGTGCGAATTTAATGAGCACAATATCAGATTAGCGGGAAGCCGCGGTCTCAAACTTGAAACAATGTCGAACTATTTGGAACGATTATTCGAGCTGATTCTTTCCCAATTAAGTGACCGCAAAACTGTTCCAAGCGAGATGTCCGGCTTCCGCTATATATAGTTGGGTTTTGTATGTCTTAATTATTCGCTTCATGGAGAGACCATATTTATATATTTTTAGATTTTTGCTCTAACCCTGCATCATATTTCTTATGCATTGAGCCGTTTCTCTTTACATTTAGTCTGCCTAACTTAATTAATTTATCCTGGCGCTCTTTTCTCCAGAAACTCTTTGCTGTGAAGAACAACGCTTGTATTGTCGGAGCATAGATAAACTTAGCAGTCAGCGAGTACAACTGGTTCCCAAACAGGGGAAAGTCTCGGCGTCCATCGACCGGGCGATGAGGGGAATATCTGCTGCTCAGTCGGCGATAGTCTGCTCTCTGCCAGGTAAACATCGTATTAATTGAATTCCCGGGGGATAGTTACTGAAAGTAGTGTAGTGTAGTCGGACTGATCCGGGGGAGGGGGGGGGGGGGGGGGGAGGTGGGGCACCCCTTGCGTATTTTGTTATTGTGTATGTTATTTTTGGTTACATATTTGTCCCATATGTTTTAATTTTGTATGGTCAAATTATGGGAACAGTTACTCTAAGTGGTGTAGTGTGGTCTGACTGGTTGGGGGGGGGGGGGGGGGGGGGGGCACCCTTGCGAATGTTTTTGTTTTCAATATTATTTGTGTTTGTATGGTCAAATTGTGGAGGCGAAAATTACACAAGAAAAAACAAGAAGGAGAGGAGGAGAAAGGAAGGGAAGAAGATAAGTAGATAAATCAAGTAAAGTTTTATTCCGCCCATTCTGAATTCAGTTGACTTTGTATCACGATGCTTTTTCTAAATCTCAATATTTGTTTTTGTTTTCTAAACGACCGTAACCAGATTGTTTGAGCAATCCTTGCAAGAACAAAGCTACATGTGTGGAAACACTTTCTGGGTACGAATGCATCTGTGCACCTTACTACTCAGGACCAAACTGTGATAACGGTACGTGTATTCCATGTATACGTTGTACCTGTTGGCATTGTTGTTTTATGTATTGGCGTGATATTCATCAATTATTGCACTATCAAATGGATAGTTAAAATCAGAACACTTTGATCGTTAATTGTATTTAAAGATACACTTGGGTATTGGTACTTCCCGAACTGCCCCTTGACACTAAATTTTCTGGTTTTAATTCGATTTGAAAGTTAATTGAATAAAACATGTGGAATGAGAATCATTCCATTTCGAATGCTCTCATAGTTGTCAAATTGATTTTAAATATTGTATTTATAAGTCTACCCACCGGGAGACATATTAACTTTTTAGAAAAGGCAACAAATGCTTATAGACTTCTTTGATAGTATTTGATGATATCTCTATGTATTCATTATTAAAAAATATCACATGCACAATTTTGTATGAAAAAATGAATGGTTACAAACCAATGAGTTTTTAGAGAGCGCCCTCTTGAGTTGTAACGGCTCTTTTTTAATGATAGCATGGTTTTACCTAGTCGTTTGTAATTTTGTAGACAGTCTTTTCGAGCATGGTCAAGTAATAATTATTAGTTTGGTACAGGTTTTGGGAACTAAAATTAAGTTTGACCAAAACTCAACTATTCCTTTAAAGGGCAATGCAACTCTAGAATAGAGTGTATCCTACTTTATACATCGTAATATGCTTGTTTATTATGCGTAACATTACCCCGACTCAGATTTCTGCTTTGGAAGAAATATGTGAAAACATTATCGGGTATACCACTATTCACGCGAACGCTGGAGGCCGCCATTATTAGGTGTGTGCGGACTTTACGGTCAATGATGCGTTATATGCATTTCAATAACGCCAATTCAAACCATTGTTTGAATACTTGTAGACGCTTTGACGGGTCTGCAAATCAGTGAAAAGCTTTTTGTTCGGCCCTAAGCACAAACGTAAGAGTTTGCAAAGCATGTCGGGTAATCACAAGAACATGGCCGCTCTCATCATCTTTTGCCGCCGTAAGAAGTATTACAATTTGGGTATGTTCACAGAAGGATTTCATGGGATCCAGCGGGCCAAAATTACCAAGTTATGTATCAAATTAAATGTCTGGTCACCCTCTAAATGATAATAATAGCCGAAAGCCATAGTTTCATCGTCCTTTACAAAAGGAGGGGAAATGAAACCTGTCCCATGCTTCCTTTGTCAATTAGAATACAATCAGGCCTGAGAGAACAAGTGTTACAAGTTGTGAGGATTAAAAATGGATCTGGGCAATTTTACTACATCCCTTAAACTAAATAATATAAATGTAAATGATGATTGCCAATAAAATGTAACAATATTAAATTATGTTTATACTTCATCACATTGTTCTTGAGTTAATGTAGCTGAAATTGTATTTGTATGTGTTTTCATTTAACAATGTTTTGTTTAAAATTATGATGACAATTGAGTCCAGTAATCTCTTTTCTCGAAAAGCATTATTGCATACTCATGCCCGCAGCTAGCTGGCGACAAACGTTACAAATCCATGTTGCCAAGAGAGATCAATGGATCTCTCTCTCTCTCTCCTCTCTCGCAAAACATGTTTTAAAGGGTCTGTCGCCATCTATAGCGAGGAAGAGCGTGCATTAACATATTTTCGCTATTAAAGGGAAAGCTTCCAATTAACGTGTCACCTGACACTTGTTACTTTGCTTCTTACACCTTTTTCGGTTAAAGGGATCTAGTCATATTCTCCAAATCCACACAATTTACTTAGCACTCTGGATAGCGGCTCTTACATAACCACATGTGTTGTTTGCTACAGTTGTGTACTGGCATACTGTGCTTGTTCTTGCGACTTATCAAACGGGAGGATTTTGTCTTAAATGTGCGCTCATTTAGGTTGAAGTGATTAAAATATATCATTTCCACACATCAACTATGAAATACTAATATCCAAAGCGTGTCAAAATCATTCAAATCTATCTTGACTAAGAATCGGGTTTATATCATGTATATACAACAAAAAGTAAGTTTGTTTCAGGAATGAAAACGTGTTATAATACAGATTGTCATACCTATTGCATCAGTACAATTCGACGTTCTGTATTGATATCCCAGCTATTTCTTACCAATTTATATTTTTGTTAAATGTGTGCCATTGCTACCATGCACCCGATTTTGCTCCATATCGTAATAATATGTTATAAGCGCCCCATATGAAAAGCAAATGTTACTTTCCTTATGTCATGTCTATGCATCCCGGAAAAAAAAGATGTTCAACCTATTGCCAAAATAGGGATTTGTTCAAGGATATCAACGTATTGAACGTTATCAAATCACCATGACAATTAAGACTTATACATTAATTACAGATACACTCCT
Source organism: Echinarachnius parma (assembly GCA_037951105.1). NCBI lineage: Eukaryota > Metazoa > Echinodermata > Echinoidea > Clypeasteroida > Echinarachniidae > Echinarachnius > Echinarachnius parma. Next base: position 271,545 of record JBAMJV010005423.1, read on the forward strand.
CCACTGCCCTGCGAACTGGACCCTGGGCCACCGGAAGTGCTACCTCTTCACCCAGCAGAAAATGTACTGGCAGGACGCCAAGGACTACTGCAACAACTTGACTGAGGTTTGTTTATTTGATATACAGGGTGGCTCAACAAATATAACATGATATTTTGCTATCCTGTACAAACGTAATAAATATAATAGGTTTGATGTATGTAGCGCCTAATATGATACATATCAATGTATAATCACTTCACGCTAGTATTACCCCGGTCATAGGATACAATGCAATGAATAGAGAATCACTGGATATGGAATCGTTCACAAAGAAAATTATACAATCACACGACCGCAGTTTTGCTTACCATGCAAAAAATAATGCAGACAAGAAGAAACATAACAGATACCACTTTGTATACATGTGAACATGACTTGATTTGAGCAACATTATTGTTTTTATTATTTTCTTTTTAACTAAAAATATTTAATAACTGTATTCAATATTTTTCGGTATATTTCGTTGTCTACATGTATGATATTTGGTCGAGGCGGGGGGGGGGGGGGGGGGGGTCTCAGGCTGTCTGTCAAATATTTCCCTCAGTACAGTTATCATGGTTAATGTACCTTTTTCTAAGGTACTTTCGCAGGTTTAGTCCGGATGTGAGTTTCGATATATATTCCATCTTTTCACAATATACCGAGGGTAGTGTATATTTTGACAAGTACTCATCAATGAATTCAGTAACCATGGTTACATTGTCCAAATCCACATATCTTATTAGAACTCTTGTTGTTCGCTAATACCTTGCTGTATTCGTACAACCAATAACAATATTGAACATAATTCGGTTTTCGATTTCCCTCTCGCATCAAAACACATCCCAACAACACATTTTATCAGTCATTCATCACTTTTATAAACATGACGTGACAATAAGTAATACTAGATCACTTTTTGGAAATATGTTAATGACCATTTACGGTCGATTTTAATAATTGTTACCCTACATTTGTCTATAAGGTTTGGTACGGGAACTCGTTCCGGGATCCATCTCTCCTGTACATCGATGACGATGCTGAAACTGAGGTCTTTGTGGGGATTGCACCCGCAATTGTCCATTACTGGTTGAACTGCAACGACATTGACAACGAAGACGTGTGGACGTGCGAACAGGATAGAAAGGGAACCCCCGGTCTATACCGAAGTAATCACATTTAAATGTCATAAAATAACCCTAATCATGTAGCAACAGTTAGTATACAGACTATAATAGAAGAGCTCATTTGCAAAAGGGGTTAGATCAACTTTGTTCAACTTTGGAGTAAAGCGGGTTTCTTTGTCAAACTTTGTACACATGCC